>OX155907.1:7227405-7512334 GCA_944588485.1 Phosphuga atrata
TAGACAGACAAGACTAGACAGACAAGACTAGACAGACAAGACTAGACAGACAAGACTAGACAGACAAGACTAGACAGACAAGACTAGACAGACAAGACTAGACAGACAAGACTAGACAGACAAGACTAGACAGACAAGACTAGACAGACAAGACTAGACAGACAAGACTAGACAGACAAGACTAGACAGACAAGACTAGACAGACAAGACTAGACAGACAAGACTAGACAGACAAGACTAGACAGACAAGACTAGACAGACAAGACTAGACAGACAAGACTAGACAGACAAGACTAGACAGACAAGACTAGACAGACAAGACTAGACAGACAAGACTAGACAGACAAGACTAGACAGACAAGACTAGACAGACAAGACTAGACAGACAAGACTAGACAGACAAGACTAGACAGACAAGACTAGACAGACAAGACTAGACAGACAAGACTAGACAGACAAGACTAGACAGACAAGACTAGACAGACAAGACTAGACAGACAAGACTAGACAGACAAGACTAGACAGACAAGACTAGACAGACAAGACTAGACAGACAAGACTAGACAGACAAGACTAGACAGACAAGACTAGACAGACAAGACTAGACAGACAAGACTAGACAGACAAGACTAGACAGACAAGACTAGACAGACAAGACTAGACAGACAAGACTAGACAGACAAGACTAGACAGACAAGACTAGACAGACAAGACTAGACAGACAAGACTAGACAGACAAGACTAGACAGACAAGACTAGACAGACAAGACTAGACAGACAAGACTAGACAGACAAGACTAGACAGACAAGACTAGACAGACAAGACTAGACAGACAAGACTAGACAGACAAGACTAGACAGACAAGACTAGACAGACAAGACTAGACAGACAAGACTAGACAGACAAGACTAGACAGACAAGACTAGACAGACAAGACTAGACAGACAAGACTAGACAGACAAGACTAGACAGACAAGACTAGACAGACAAGACTAGACAGACAAGACTAGACAGACAAGACTAGACAGACAAGACTAGACAGACAAGACTAGACAGACAAGACTAGACAGACAAGACTAGACAGACAAGACTAGACAGACAAGACTAGACAGACAAGACTAGACAGACAAGACTAGACAGACAAGACTAGACAGACAAGACTAGACAGACAAGACTAGACAGACAAGACTAGACAGACAAGACTAGACAGACAAGACTAGACAGACAAGACTAGACAGACAAGACTAGACAGACAAGACTAGACAGACAAGACTAGACAGACAAGACTAGACAGACAAGACTAGACAGACAAGACTAGACAGACAAGACTAGACAGACAAGACTAGACAGACAAGACTAGACAGACAAGACTAGACAGACAAGACTAGACAGACAAGACTAGACAGACAAGACTAGACAGACAAGACTAGACAGACAAGACTGGACAGACAAGACTAGACAGACAAGACTAGACAGACAAGTCTAGACAGACAAGACTAGACAGACAAGACTAGACAGACAAGACTAGACAGACAAGACTAGACAGACAAGACTAGACAGACAAGACTAGACAGACAAGACTAGACAGACAAGACTAGACAGACAAGACTAGACAGACAAGACTAGACAGACAAGACTAGACAGACAAGACTAGACAGACAAGACTAGACAGACAAGACTAGACAGACAAGACTAGACAGACAAGACTAGACAGACAAGACTAGACAGACAAGACTAGACAGACAAGACTAGACAGACAAGACTAGACAGACAAGACTAGACAGACAAGACTAGACAGATAAGACTAGACAGACAAGACTAGACAGACAAGACTAGACAGACAAGACTAGACAGACAAGACTAGACAGACAAGGACTAGACAGACAAGTCTAGACAGACAAGTCTAGACAGACAAGACTAGACAGACAAGACTAGACAGACAAGACTAGACAGACAAGACTAGACAGACAAGACTAGACAGACAAGACTAGACAGACAAGACTAGACAGACAAGACTAGACAGACAATACTAGACAGACAAGACTTGACAGACAAGACTAGACAGACAAGACTTGACAGACAAGACTAGACAGACAAGACTAGACAGACAAGACTAGACAGACAAGACTAGACAGATAAGACTAGACATACAAGACTATACAGACAAGACTAGACAGACAAGACTAGACAGACAAGACTAGACGGACAAGACTAGACAGACAAGACTAGATAGACAAGACTAAATAGACAAGACTAAACAGACAAGACTAGACAGACAAGACTAGACAGACAAGACTAGACAGACAAGACAAGACAGACAAGACAAGACAGACAAGACAGACAAGACTAGACAGACAAGACTAGACAGACAAGACTAGACAGACAAGACTAGACAGACAAGACTAGACAGACAAGACTAGACAGACAAGACTAGACAGACAAGACTAGACAGACAAGACTAGACAGACAAGACTAGACAGACAAGACTAGACAGACAAGACTAGACAGACAAGACTAGACAGACAAGACTAGACAGACAAGACTAGACAGACAAGACTAGACAGACAAGACTAGACAGACAAGACTAGACAGACAAGGACTAGACAGACAAGACTAGACAGACAAGACTAGACAGACAAGACTAGACAGACAAGACTAGACAGACAAGACTAGACAGACAAGACTAGACAGACAAGACTAGACAGACAAGACTAGACAGACAAGACTAGACAGACAAGACTAGACAGACAAGACTAGACAGACAAGACTAGACAGACAAGACTAGACAGACAAGACTAGACAGACAAGACTAGACAGACAAGACTAGACAGACAAGACTAGACAGACAAGACTAGACAGACAAGACTAGACAGACAAGACTAGACAGACAAGACTAGACAGACAAGACTAGACAGACAAGACTAGACAGACAAGGACTAGACTAGACAGACAAGACTAGACAGACAAGACTAGACAGACAAGACTAGACAGACAAGACTAGACAGACAAGACTAGACAGACAAGACTAGACAGACAAGACTAGACAGACAAGACTAGACAGACAAGACTAGACAGACAAGACTAGACAGACAAGACTAGACAGACAAGACTAGACAGACAAGACTAGACAGACAAGACTAGACAGACAAGACTTCTACTCCTTTTAGACTAAATCTTCTACTCCTTTTTTAGAGGAAAACAATCTCTCTTGACTGGTCTGAAATTCAGTATGTATTATCAAAATGTCCGAGGTCTCAACACTAAGTTCGATTTAATATATCCAGCAATGTACGACCACGATTTTGACTTTGTCTTCTGCACTGAAACTTGGCTTCACGATAACGTGCTGAACAGTGAATTGATGCCACCAACATTTACGATATTTAGGTCTGATCGTAACTTCTCTAAATCAGGTCTCACTAGAGGAGGTGGAGTTCTTATTGCTACCAACAACAAGCGTTTTAACTCGAACCCTGTTGACACTGTACTAATCTCGAACTTATTCCATACTATCGATATGGTTGTTTGCACCTGTTTTATTGGTTCTTTGAAATGCTTGATGGTGTGCATTTATATCCCTCCCAATACCTCGATTTTGAATTTCGAGTCCTTTTTTGAACATCTCGAAGTCTTCATTATGTCATGCACTTATGATAACATTGTCATAGCCGGTGACTTTAATCTTTCACAGTGTAACCTAGCCCCTAGAAAATCCACCTCGATCGACAATTTTATTTCTCTGTGTAGCCTTAAGCAAGTGAATACTATCACGAATTCTGGCGATAATATGCTAGATCTGGTTTTTAGTAATTTGAGCGCAGACGTTATTAAGGAACATTGCCCTGTTGTCCCTGAGGATCCCTATCATCCCGCCTTATTGGCATCTTTTACGATCCATGCCAGCCAAGGCACGTCTAATTTTACACAAAATAATCGGTTACATCCCAACAGCAAGTCATACAATTTCCGCCGTGCCGATCTTCCGGCGCTCTACCTGACCCTTAGTAATACGGACTTTACTGTAATTGAAGAGTCCAACAAATCATCAAGTGAACTTTTAGATACATTTTACTCCTGCCTTTATTCTATTCTAGATAAATTTGTTCCGCCTCGATCCTCTTCTCGATCCACCTATCCTACGTGGTTTTCACCCTCCATTATTGATTCTCTGCGTAGGAAACGTGCTCTTCATCATGCTTATAAAAAATCTAAATCTTTATTTGACTACTCAAGGTTCAAGCACATCAGAACGTTGGTTAAGTTACAAATAAGGACCGCCTTCTCTAACTTCATATCGGAGTCAGCCAATAATATTTCCGCTGATCCCAAACGTTTCTGGACATTTATTAGATCCAAAAAGCGTCAAAGCTGTATACCGGGAGAAATGTTTTTGGAAAGTTGCACCTTTAACACTCCACAGTCTATTGTTGACGGTTTTGCCAGCTACTTTAAGGGAGTGTTTAGACCCTCCTCTCCTAATACTAGCTTTTCGGATGTCTCTGGTCTGAATCTTCCACTGATCAGCTTTACTAAGGTTACTGAAGATGAGGTGTTATCAACTCTCAAGCGAGCCAAATGTAACTTGACCAGCGGTGCTGATCTGATTCCAGCATTCCTACTTCGGGACTGTGCGCATATTTTTGCGCCTCCACTTACCAAACTTTTTAACAAGATCCTGCATGAAGGCACGTTTCCAGCTATTTGGAAATCTACAAAGATTTGTCCAATCCTCAAATCTGGCTTACAGTCTGATATTAAGAACTATCGTCCCATCGCCATAATTTCCAATTTTTCCAAAATCTTTGAATCTATCCTTTTTAACTCCATCTTCCCTCGTATCAAACATCTTATCTCCACTAAACAACATGGATTCATGAAGGGTCGTTCAACGGTGACAAACTTGGTAGCCTTCACTCAGTATGTTACTCCAGTTATTGCTGCAAGGGGGCAGGTAGATTGCATCTATACAGACTTTGCTAAAGCATTCGACTGCATAGATCATGCAGTCGTTATTAATAAGCTGCATTCTTTTGACTTTGACAATAATCTTGTTATATTATTATCTTCCTACCTAGCGGATAGAATGCAGTTCGTTTTTCACGGTGGATTTTCTTCTGCTGAATTCGTAGCCACCTCTGGTGTTCCTCAGGGATCCAACCTTGGGCCGATGTTATTTAATTTATTCATTAATGACTTGAGTGCTTCTCTATCCTCTCCTCATTTATTATTTGCCGATGATCTTAAGATATTTATGGCTATAAAGCACCCTGTTGACTGTTCCATTTTACAAGCCAACCTTAATATTTTGGAGAGATGGTGTGAGGACAATAAGTTGGATCTAAACCTTGGCAAGTGCAAAATTGTTTCTTTCACTCGGCTTCAACAACCGCTTGAGTTCAGGTATACTCTGTTTAATGTTTGTCTTGATCGCTGCGAGTCAGTCAAGGATCTTGGTGTTATATTTGATTGGCATCTTTCGTTTGTGCAACACATCCTGTCAACAGTGTCCAAGGCTGCAAGGGCTCTTGGATTCATAATACGCAATTCACGCAATTTTAATAATAACTTGGCGCTCAGGGTACTCTACCACAGTTTTGTTAGATCAATTTTAGAGTATGGCTCAATTATTTGGGACCCCCATTTTAAAAAATATGTTACTGCGTTGGAGATGATTCAGAGAAAATTTTTAAAATTCCTCTGGTTCAAATCGTCCGGAGGTCCTCCTCCTCTTCACGTCGACCACTCATTGTTGCTGGTTGAGTTTGGGTTTTTGTCACTAAAGACTCGACGATCACTAGCGGGTCTGGTCTTTTTGTTCAAGGCCGTTCATAGCGTCCTTGACTCTCCTGAGATCGTCAATAATTTGAATTTTCTGGTGCCCAGAGCTGCTAGTCGTCAGACAGACTCATTTTATAATGATTCATATGGGGGCCCTATGGCCTTGATACCACCCCTGTATAACATTTGCTCAACCTATAACTCAATCAGCTCCGATTGTGACATTTTTGGTTCGTTTAAAGATTTTAAATCGAGTGCTATCAAAAGCCTTACAAATTAGCACCCTCTTCCATTGCAAGCTGCAATGTGTATGTGTTTTTTATAAAAATTTAAACTATATATTCATATTTATTAATTTCATATTTTTTAATGTTTTAGTATACTATTGTTTTATATTTTGACCTTGTACTTTTGATTTGCTTTTTTTTCTCTGTTTATGTTTTTTGTCTTTGACTATTCTTTGTTATACTTTGACTATACTATATCAAGAAATTCCTGTATTACTGTTTTTATTTTATTAGTGCAAAATTGTTTGTATATATTTTGATTTACGTTTTCACATGTTTTACATCTCTTTAGATTTAAATGTAGCAATTTATGTAATGCTCTGTAATTGGTCTTGACACTGTTGAGCAATAAATCTATAAAAAAAAAAAAAAAAAAAAAAAAAAAGACTAGACAGACAAGACTAGACAGACAAGACTAGACAGACAAGACTAGACAGACAAGACTAGACAGACAAGACTAGACAGACAAGACTAGACAGACAAGACTAGACAGACAAGACTAGACAGACAAGACTAGACAGACAAGACTAGACAGACAAGACTAGACAGACAAGACTAGACAGACAAGACTAGACAGACAAGACTAGACAGACAAGACTAGACAGACAAGACTAGACAGACAAGACTAGACAGACAAGACTAGACAGACAAGACTAGACAGACAAGACTAGACAGACAAGACTAGACAGACAAGACTAGACAGACAAGACTAGACAGACAAGACTAGACAGACAAGACTAGACAGACAAGACTAGACAGACAAGACTAGACAGACAAGACTAGACAGACAAGACTAGACAGACAAGACTAGACAGACAAGACTAGACAGACAAGACTAGACAGACAAGACTAGACAGACAAGACTAGACAGACAAGACTAGACAGACAAGTCTAGACAGACAAGACTAGACAGACAAGACTGGACAGACAAGACTGGACAGACAAGACTAGACAGACAAGACTAGACAGACAAGACTAGACAGACAAGACTAGACAGACAAGACTAGACAGACAAGACTAGACAGACAAGACTAGACAGACTACACTAGACAGACAAGACTAGACAGACAAGACTAGACAGACAAGACTAGACAGACAAGACTAGACAGACAAGACTAGACAGACAAGAATAGACAGGCAAGAATAGACAGACAAGACTAGACAGACAAGACTAGACAGACAAGACTAGACAGACAAGACTAGACAGACAAGACTAGACAGACAAGACTAGACAGACAAGACTAGACAGACAAGACTAGACAGACAAGACTAGACAGACAAGACTAGACAGACAAGACTAGACAGACAAGACTAGACAGACAAGACTAGACAGACAAGGCTAGACAGACAAGACTAGACAGACAAGACTAGACAGACAAGACTAGACAGACAAGACTAGACAGACAAGACTAGACAGACAAGACTAGACAGACAAGACTAGACAGACAAGACTAGACAGACAAGACTAGACAGACAAGACTAGACAGACAAGACTAGACAGACAAGACTAGACAGACAAGACTAGACAGACAAGACTAGACAGACAAGACTAGACAGATAAGACTAGACAGACAAGACTAGACAGACAAGACTAGACAGACAAGGCTAGACAGTCTAGACTAGACAGACAAGACTAGACAGACAAGACTAGACAGACAAGACTAGACAGACAAGACTAGACAGACAAGACGAGACAGACAAGACCAGACAGACAAGACCAGACAGACAAGACCAGACAGACAAGACCAGACATTCAAGACCAGACAGATAAAACCAGACAGACAAGACCAGACAGACAAGACCAGACAGACAAGACCAGACAGACAAGTCCAGGCAGACAAGACCAGACAGACAAGGCCAGACAGACAAGACCAGACAGACAAGACCAGACAGACAAGACCAGACAGACAAGACCAGACAGACAAGACCAGACAGACAAGACCAGACAGACAAGACCAGACAGACAAGACCAGACAGACAATACCAGACAGACAAGACCAGACAGACAAGACCA
This sequence comes from Phosphuga atrata, assembly GCA_944588485.1. Lineage (NCBI taxonomy): Eukaryota > Metazoa > Arthropoda > Insecta > Coleoptera > Silphidae > Phosphuga > Phosphuga atrata. Next base: position 7,235,486 of record OX155907.1, read on the forward strand.
GACAGACAAGACCAGACAGACAAGACCAGACAGACAAGACCAGACAGACAAGACCAGACAGACAAGGCCAGACAGACAAGACTAGATAAGACTATACAGACAAGACTAGACAGACAAGACTAGACAGACAAGACTAGACACACAAGATTAGACAGACAAGACTAGACAGACAAGACTAGACAGACAAGACTAGACAGAAAAGACTAGACAGACAAAACTAGACCGACAACACTAGACAGTGTTTAGGGGTTCGGGAATCTGGCTCTATAGTTTTGGTATTCCTTTCTGTAGTTGATTTTTGTCCTTTCATCTTGTCAGGATGGCACGTATCATTGTCTCCGTGTATACCCAGTACTCTGTTGATTTTAGAATCGCGTCTACCAGTGTTTGCACCTCTAGGTTGAGGCCTGTCTGCTCCTTCCATCTGTCCCTCTCGGATATCCACCTACTGCATTCAAACACGGTATGAAGTGCACTGTTCACGTCGGCGTAGTATACACACATTGCGTCACTTGCCCTGCCAATACTATATAGGTACTCCCTGAAGCATCCGTGGCCGCTGAGGACCTGTGTTAGATAGGACCTGGTACGTTACCTCTCCATGATTCCGTGTTACCCAAGGTTTAAGATTTGGGATCAATAGTTTGGTCCAATGTCCTGTTTTGGACATGCTCCATGACTTTTGCGAGTCTTCAAGTATTTGGTTGTTTGCAATTTTTTGTCTTTCTGTCCTATTTGCCCAGTTCCTTATATATTTGGTTTCTCTCGTAGATTTTGCTCTCTATCAGAGCGATGCCAGCAATCACCAACACAGCTTCCCTGGAGATAGTCCTGTATGTACTGCATACTCTGATGGCCATTTTTCTCTGTACAGAGGTGAGCATCTGTTTCATATACCCCTTTTCAATGGCTCTAGCCCAGACCGGGGCTCCATTAAGAATGGGCGAGTGAACCACAGAGCACCGCAGCCTTCTTTTATTGCTTTTCGGTAGCCGGTGTTAGGCAATTATTTTTAAAAGTTTTCTGCAGTTTTCTTACGGTGTGCTTTGAAAGACAGTTTCTGGTCAATAGTCTTCTTCTTCTTGCTTCGGTGTGATGTCCACTTTTTTATTTTTGAATTTTATAGGTCTGTAGCTTCTGTTTTTCAGGGGCTACCTTAAGGTTTTTTTTGCTCTAGCCATTCATCGTCCTGTTTTATGGCGATATTTGCCTTTTTTATTAGTTCTTATTCAGTTTTCCCTGTTTAAACTAAAGCTAGGTCATCGGCGAATCCTACTATTTCCACCCCCGCGGTGAAAACGAGCCCTAATACGCCACCGTATAGAATGTTGCACTGGGTAGGACCCAATACCGAGCCCTGAGGAACATCACTATTTACTTCGCATTCGACGACCTCGTAGCCGGCTTCCTTCTGTATCTATTTGAGAGGTAGCTGCGCACCAGCCGCAACAGGTATGGGGTAATGTTTCTGTCAGTTAGCTCTTCCATAATCTTTTTCCAGGATGCAGAATTAAAAGCATTTTTTTGTCTAGGGTTATCAGCGCTGTCATCTTACGTGTCCTCCATGTGCCGCTTGTGGCTTTCTCTGTCACTTTAATCACCCTGAGAACGGCATCGCCAAGAAAAAACTAGACAGATAAGACTAGACAGACAAGTCTAGGCACACAAGACTAGAGAGGCAAAAATGGTTTATTGGTCAGAAGAATTAGTTGCTAATATAATAATAATAATATTTATTGTAACATGAAATAAATTATACAAAGGGTCTAAAATTATAAAATTATACAAAACTACCGACCTCAATGTCTTTCAGCCATTTTCCAATATATGTTATTAGGTTTGAAAGTAATACCACAAATTAAAAATAGTAAAATAGTAAAAAGTCTTTTGGTTTACATTTGCCGAAAAACTCAGATATTCATAAATATTATGCAAACTAATCTTGAATTATTAAAAAATATAAATAAAAACACAGTGCAAAATACAATAAATATACCTTGACTTTATATTCTCCTTAAACATAACATTTTCGTCTACCTTGCGTCGACCGTTAATGACCAATGACGCCACCTTAGTGTTAATCTTAACGCTACAGTTACATTGGGTTATTGCTAAACATCTATTATTAGAACAAAATATCTCTAAAAGTCATAGTAAAACTAAATTTTTTGTTTGATTTTAAATTCAAGTTTGATTTTAGCAAGTATTTATATCTAGTTTTTGCAATTCCAAGTTCGCAGTCAGTCCTACAGTAAGATGTGCGGACATAAATATCGCGTCAGAAAAATTGAACTCAGAAATTTGTTCGTGGAAAATTGATTGTAATAAATTTGATCGATGGGCAAAATAATCGAAAGAAAATAGAAAAATTGTTTTGCAAAGTTTTCGAAATTGTAAATTTTTAAATAAGTTAAATTTTACAAAATTTGCAAAATTTTAAAAGGGAAATGGACAGAATGCAATAAACTTTATTTGTGACAAACATTTTTGCAATATTTGATTTTCATTGATGTAAAATTGTGAATGTTAGAAAAATGTCAGTTTTACAAAAGACTTTTAACTACGTGTATAGAAACGGAACGAATAAAACCAATTCAGATTTGTACAATTTATTTACCTTGCGCTGTAAAACATTGTGCAAAATTTCATTTTCACTTACTCTATGGTAAATTTTCCCTGCGATGTATTTTCTTACGATGAATTTTCCGCGCGTTAATTTCCGTGATAATTTTCTTCGATAAATTTTCTGCTATCAATTTTCCACGTTCAATTTTCTTCGATCTATTTTCTAGGATCTATTTTTCGTGATCCCGTAAATCCATTTCCATAGTCCTTTAATTATCATAATAATAATAAATTATAAATATATTAAACAATAAATTAATTATTTTTATAACGAAAACATAATTTTCGCACTTACACATAATTGGAAAATTCACTATTTCATTTAACACGACTCGAGTTTCAACTGTTTAAGGTCAGAATCAAGCACACTTGAAAATAACCTTCAACAGTCGAAACTCGAGTCGTATTAAATGTTTAAATTTATATAACTGTGAATAACAAGTTATAAAATATTTTTACATATTAAGTGTCGTTAAAACATTGTGAATTTTTCAATACATTTAATTTTCGTACAAAAATCCAAAAGTACGATATTGTCATTACTAATATCTGGGGGCACGGCAGTGCCCCGGCATGTCGAGCACAACCATACTATCTTTTCTCGAAGCGACAAACGGCACTTTTGACCCCCCTGTAACTTCGTTGCGTATAAAGCAGGAAGTTTGAATTTTTAGATATCAAGAAACATACTATAACTGGCTATATTGCAATGCCAAGTTATTATAATTATAATAGAAATAAAGGTGTCTATTGCCAATATACCAAATAATTATACCTTATAGTTTACGAATTATAGCCAGTCAAATTTCTTAATTTTGTAAGTGACACACTCACCTACGATCAAAATTCTAACAATCTACTTCTAGCAATCTTACAAACCTCAAATTTTGAATTTTAGTTTAGCCTTTAGCCTATTACGGAAGGAAAAAACAAAAATCCCGAAATTTCATTATTCATTAAATGCCAAATAATGGTTATTAAAAATTTCTTAATTTTGTCACCGATCATCAAAATTCTAAGCTACTTCTAGCAATCTTACAAAATCCAAATTTTGAATTTTAGTTAGCCTTTTGTCTATAAAGGAAGGAAAACATAAAAAATCCCGAAATTTCATTATCCATTAAATGAAAAATAATGATTATTTAAAAATTTCTTAATTTTGTCACCGATTATCAAAATTATAAGGTATTTCTAGCAATCTTACAAACCCCAAGTTTTAAATTTTAGTTAGCCTTTAACCTATAAAGGAAGAAAAAAATAAAAAATCCCGAAATTTAATTTTCCATTAAATGAAAAGTAAGGATTATTAAAAATAATATTAGTATGGTTGCTAACTTTAATATAGAGACAGGAAGTGGGCTTTAAGAAAATCAGTAGCTGACGGACACGGTATATTACCTGAAAAGAAAAGAACATGACCTACAAAACTAAGACCTAATTTTAATTAGTAGTATATGATTACTATTAGTAGTATGTGATTATGTACGTGCAATTGCCAAGTCATTATAATTATAATAGAAATAAAGGTGTCTAATATTGATACGCTAACTATAAATGTTGATAGGTAATTGATTAGATAACAATTTATAACAAAGTAGTTGAATAGGTGCTTCTACATACACACTAACTAAAATAACTGACTTGGTCTTACACCAAGACGAGACTTGGCATTTTTTACATTTTATGTTTTTGATGGGATTATTCATTTCAATCAATGAAATACCATTATAGATTAAACATAACATATGGACTAAGAAAAAAAAATAGAATAAAAAATTTGAAAATATTATTTTGATAAAGTATATTTTGATTTTGTTGATATTTGAAATTTTATGAAATGTTGGATGTATCGATGCGAAGGAGCCCCTAGAGTACGCAAGCCATATGTGTGTGTGTATTCAATTTGTAGCTAGCTGGAGCATTTAAATTATTCTCCCCTTATATTTAAATCAAATTTGCAGTCAGACATTTGCATTTGATTAGTGCGAATTAGAAAGCTTGGTCACATTAATTTGATTAAAAATATATATGTGCGCTTAGGTCTACACACAGAATTCGCAATAGGGCTTTAAAATGTTAGTCATCTAATGTTATTTTTTTAGAGTCGCTGTTTATTTTTAAGATAAAGATTTAATATAATTAGGTGGCATCATGAAGACAAACGAATTGTAGTGCCGCCATAACAAGATTGTGAGTTTTATTTGTTTTATTTACAGTTCGTTTGAGTTGATGTATATTTGTAGAGCACGCAGTTCTGTGAAAATCGGGAAAAGCAGTTTCGGAAGAGCGAGTGAAGGAGAGAGAAGAGAAGTGGAAATGTTTTGTGGAAAAAGCTCTAAGCTCCTCCTTTTGAGAATGATTTAAATTGCTAAAATGGGCGTTTTATATTTTTATTGAATTCAATTTAACTCAACAGACACGGGAGCGAATCCAATTTACATTTTGTTTTCTATTTTTGTTAGAATAACTTTTATTTTATTACTGTTCAAATAAAGAGGGGAACAATTTAATCCGTCGGAAGCTCGAGAACTCTCTCATGGTTATGGACATTATTGAATTAACATCGATTTCTGCCGCATCGATTCGGTTATTACAATTTTACGGCACTTTTCTCTTCATTTATTATCACTTTTCATAACACATATTCCTTAAACACTAACACTAACAAAACATACTTTCACACCTCTTACAAACTACTTACACTCACTTAAACACTTCATACAATTATCGATTTCTAATTCCTAATTCAGAGACAATTCTTATAAAAATTATTCAAATAAATCTTAAAATGAAATTAATTAAATTATTACTAAATATAATACTAAATAAAATATTATTTATATTCAATAAATATAATTAAAATGCATATTATTTAGTTGCGAATAACCCTTGTCGTGTCATAGCTTTGTTGTAACTATGTCGTAACTGTGAGAGCGTTGGTCTTGCGATTAAGGTCTTGCAATGTGTATTAGCGACATTGTGATGAGCGATGAGTCTTTGAGAGTATTTACCCTACGTGTGCGCTATGAAATATATTTGGGTAACTTGCAAAAGGCTTGGATTTTTTGCGTACAATAAATAGATGTTTGTTTACAAAAAATAGCTGTAAAAATACAAAATTCGGTTTATTCATACAAAAAGAGATTACTTCATCCAAAAAAGGTTACTTCCTCCAAAATAAAAGACTTGGTTTTTTGCGTACAATAAATAGATGCTTTTTTGCAAATAATATCTGGAAAAATACAAAATATGGTTTATTCCTACAAAAAACGATTACTTCATCCAAAAAAGGTTACTTCGTCCAAAATAAAATATAAACGCCCAATGATCGATTGAATCTTACAAATAATAATGGTTTAGTACAATAATTGATAGATTTGTACAAAATAAAATCAATTCACCCAAAAAAAGGTTTAACTGTACAAAAAAGGTTGATCCATCCAAAATTTGATTGCTCTTCACAAGCAATTTTTCTTATACAAAATACAATTATATCTTCACAATAAACGAATTTTACAAAGACTTGATTCCTTCAAATTTTACTTCTAACTAACGCGGCGTGTAACGAAAGAGAGAGCGCCAACATATCAGTCTTACGACCAGAAGCACTGTATGGCCATGGAGTGTGTTTCCTTGAACCGGAAAGAGGTCTGGTAGAGAAATTGGAAATCAGAGAGAGGAGAATCATCAGGAAGATCCTAGGCATTCCCGGTAAAGGAAGATGGGGAATTCCGAAGACGACATAACTCTGAACTCTACGGACATATTGAGAGGCTGTGCAGATTCCTGTGCAAGGAAAAGAAGGGTAGCTTTCTATGGCCACGTTGCAAGATTGACTCCAAACCGACTAACCAACAGTCTGTTCACATTCTGGTCAAACAAGAAGGTTCGTACCACTTGGTTGACAGAAACCGAGAAGGATATTAAAGAAGTGGGAATAAAAGATCTCCAAAACAGACAGTCTTCTGTGAGATGCATCCTGAAGGATGTCCGTGGATTTCAGGAAAAACACTAAGAGAAGTCCGTGGATTTCAGGAAAAACCCCGAAGGAAAGTTACCCCCTGGACAGAAAAGGGAAAGAAGCTACACCGGCAGAAGATGCGACAATACTGGGCAAAGATCAAAGCCCAATAGTTGAACAAGCGTGGTTCAAAGTAGGGCTATTGGAAACAAGAAGAAGAAGAAGAAGATAGATGCACTATATATAAGAAGCACTATATATATACTATATATAAGCAGATAAAATAATTCAATTTATTTCCGAGCTAATCCACTCATCAATAAGGTGAACAGTTTTTTCCTTTCAGTATTTTTATGCATATAGTAAAAGTGTGAAGATTATTAAACACACTCGTAAATTTGCATTTTGCACTTATTAAGTTAAATAAAAAACCTTTTTTGGGTGAATTTCGAATATGTTGAACGATTCAATCGATTATTGTAAGAAAAAATCATAGTTTGTAAGAAAAAATTAATTATTGGATGATTACATTTTATGTTGGATGAATTCACCTTTTTTTGGATGAAGTAATTTATTTTGTACGAAGTAACCGAATTTTGGATTGATTAATTTATTTTTGTATTCATCCAGCTATTTATTGTAGAACTTCATCCATTTATTGTATATTGAGTTTTGTATACTTCTAATCGAATATTGGATGAATAAATTGTATGCGCTTGCAAAATACATAATCTTAAAGCTTAAAAGCTATTTTAAGTCAAAAACTTTACTTTACGAATAAATCATAAAATTGATTATAATTTAGTTAGACTTTTTTGGATTTGTGATCGTGTTCTGCCAAAAAATTACTTCACTGAGAAAGCAATTACAAATTTATCTATACATAGTACCCACAATGAATGACCTTAATTCGTATTCCAACATACACGATGCTACAAAAAATGTACCAATAGAAATTTTTTAATGCGGCGCGCGGTCATATTTTCATCACGGCTAAAAGACTTGCACACCCCTGAGCTAGACTTATATAAAAAATAATTTTCTGTCTAGTCTTGTCTGTCTAACCTTGTCTACCTAATCTTGTATGTGGATAGAGAAGACTACACAGTCAAGACTAGACAGAGAAGACTAGATAAACCAGAATATACAGACAAGACTAGACCGATTATAACAGACAGACAAGACTAGATTAGACTACATAGACCGACAAGATTAGACAGGTAAGATCTAGTCTCTTCGGTCTTGTCTGTCTAATCTTGTTTGTCTCTGAGAACCGCAAACTTGAGAAGGAGTCTCTTAGCGACCACAAATATATATATATATATATATATATATATATATATATATATATATATATATATATATATATATATATTTTATATGATAGGGATAGGAAGAATATAAGGTGACAATCCCACAAAACCCCGTCATTACGAAACGCTGGATCATTGTCGAGAAAAACATGGACCTCTTTACCAGTAATATGACTAAGGAACTAAGCAAGAGCGGAGTAAACTCTGTCGAGTCGCTTATATAAGCTCTTAGCATAGCATGCCAAAAAGAATTTAAAATTGCAGGAGAAAGTGTGTAAACTGGTGGAACTAAGCCATTACGAGCTGCAGAACACATCGCCGCAAGGACATACCTCCAGCACGCAAAAAGACTAAGGATTTTATTAAATAGGGTATATACATCAATTTTTAGTATTTGCTTATTTTATTTTATTATTTATAGAGTATCGTTGGTAAGTATTTTATTTAGTAGAATATGTTGCCGTGCAATTGCCAAGTCATTATAATTATAATAGAAATAAAGGTGTCTAATATTGATACGGTCACTATAAATGTTGATAGGTAATTGATTAGATAACAATTTATAACAAAGTAGTTGAGTAGGTGCTTCTACATACACACTAACTAAAATAACTGACTTGGTCTTACATGAGATCCCACAAATTTTTGTAGCGGAAGAACTGCGTAACGAGACTTGGCATATTTTACATTTTATGTTTTTGATGGGATCTCATTTCTTTTTGTAGGTCACGTTTTTTTTTCTCGGGTAATATACCGTGTCCGTCAGCTACTGATTTTCTTAAAGGCCCCACAGAACCCTGTCCCTATTTTAAAGTTAGGTTTTTAATCATACGTACAAGCGCGATGCGTTCGTTGAATATTATTTTTAATAATCATTATTTTTCATTTAATGAATAATGAAATTTCGCGATTTTTGATTTTTCCTTCCTCTATAGGCTAAAAGCTAACTACAATTGAAAATCCGGGGTTTGTAAGATTGCTAGAAGTACCTTAGAATTTTGATTATCGGTGACAAAATTAAGAAATTTTTAAATAATCATTATTTTTCATTGAATGTATAATGAAATTTCGGGATTTTTTATTTTTTCCTTCCTTTATAGGCTAAAGGCTAACTAAAGTTCAAAATTTGGAGTTTGTAAGATTGCTACAAGTACCTCAGAATTTTGATGATCGGTGACAAAATTAAGAAATTTTTAATAATCATTATTTGTCGTTAAATGGATATGAAATTTCTGGATTTTCGATTTTTTCCTTCCGTTATAGGCTAAAGGCTAACTAAAATTAAAAATATGTAGTTTGTAAGATTGTTAGAAGTACCTTAGAATTTTGATGTTCGGTGACAAATTTTTTTTTTTTAAATAATCAGTATTTTTTATTTAATCCATAATGAAATTTCGGGATTTTTGATTTTTTCCTTCCGTTATAGCCTAAAGGCTAACTAGAATTCAAAATTTGAAGTTTGTAAGATTGCTAGAAGTACCTTAGAATTCTGATCGTAGGTTAGTGTGTCACTAAAAAAATTAAGAAATTTGACTGGCGATAATTCGTAAACTATAAGGTATAATTATTTGGTATATTGGCAATATAGCCAGTTATTGTATGTCTCTTGATTTAAAAAATCAAACTTCCTGCTTTATACACAACGATGTTACAGAGGGGTCAAAGGTGCCGTTTGTCGCTTCGAGAAAATATAGTACGGTTGTGCTCGACTTGGCGGGAACACTGCCGTGCTCCTAGATATACAACCGAACAAGAAAAATATGTGCGCTTATAACATTGGACATCAGAAATGCCTTTAATTCGGCAGCGTGACAGCACATTATGGATGCATTAACAGAGAGAGAGATATACTGCCATATCTACCAATAATGGTTCGTAGCTATCTAGGAGACCGTAGCATCATCCTCCGCGCTGAAAACAGTTCAAAACTGTAGCGTCAACAGCACAGTTCCACAGAGTTCCGTAATGGGACCGACCCTGTGGAACATACTCTACGACGGTGTCCTCAGGCTGAAGTTACCCGAAGGAGTTAACATCATAGGTTTTCCGGACGATCTGGCACTCACGGTAGTGGGTAAAACAGAAAGAGGCACGGTGCTTATAGCTAATTTGGCGATTGAACAAGTCACCAAGGGGATGTCATCAAAGTATCTCCATCTAGCGCCAGAAAAGTGCGAAGCGGTCCTGATAGCGGGATTCAGAAAGTTAGCTCTTATGTCCTTTAAAGTGTTGGGTGTGGACACACTTTATCGTACTGATTTTCTTATCGATAGTAAACATATTTTACGTATTAAGTAACGTATTTTCAATGTTACATATATGTAACATTCGTCCGATAAAGGTTAAACCAAAAAACTCCCTAAAATACCTTGGCATCATAATTGACAAAAGTCTGTCCTTTGCAGGGCACATTAAAAAAGCGGCAGAAAAGATATGCAAACAACTGCGACACTGGGAAAACTAATGCCTAATGTGGGGGGAGCTAGAGGCACTAAACGCAGGCTTCTAATCACTGTGGCTCACTCTGCCATGCTTTATAGAGCTCCCATACGGAAACGCCCTTAATAGGGAAAAATCAACCAATTAGCAGTATACCAGAGAAAATTGGCCCTACGAGTATATCGAGATGCAGCTTTGGTATTTGTAGGTTATGGGTGCACCCTTCGATCTCCTGGCAAAATATATGAATGATCGATATGAGGTAGTCAAATATAAAACTTCTACAAATGAGGCCGGTACCAAACTCACTTTGGAGTGACAGGAAAAGTGGAATAACTCCACAAAAGGTCAGTGGACGAGGATCCTCATCCCGGACATTGAAACATGGATTACTGGACGACACGGGGAAGTGCCATATTATCTCACTCACGTACTCACGGGCCACGGATGTTTTCGAGATTACCTCCACAATATTGGGAGAGCATCCGACGCAGATTGCGTATACTGTGGTTTGGCCGATAGTGTCACCCATACCATATTCGAGTGTTCGAGATGAGACAACGTGAGGAAAATGTTTGAGAACGACAAACTCGATCCCCAAAATATGACACAATCCACAAATTAATCAAAACAATAAATACAGATAAAGAAAGCGACGAGAGAAAAACAAAACCCAAAAAATCGAACCCGTGATCGCACGCAATGCGGAAGGGGGACGTTGATAGTACAACTGTAGCAACATGTGACCACCCAACACCCAACCAGCACCCTGAAGAAATGTGATAAGCGGTACCGGAGTGTTTGAGTTAATTTCAGGGGGCTCACTTTGTATGGTTAACTGAAAGGTGCCAACTACGCCCCCAATAAATAAAAGTCTTGTTTATCTAGTATTCTGTCTAGTCTTGTCTGTGGTGTCTGTGTGTCCTCCGCGATAGTGTAGTTTAAGGTGGTTTTCACTAATCGTCTGGGCCGCCCACTCTGAGTGAAATCGTAAAAAGTGATATTGGGGTGGCGCATACTAAATGCCAAAGTGGAATAAGGGGTTTACTGCGATCTAGTTGTGTCGGTCTTGTCTTGTCTGTCTTTATACATAAGTATATATATACATACACATATATACATACACACGTTGTCAACTTACTAAAGCTTAACAAATCTAAATTACAACCTTACAACCAAGGCTTAGGTAGACAAGTTTTGTTTAGCCACGTTCTTCCGACTTAACATTTAGGTTTAGGTATAAATCATGAAGTTTTGACAGTAAAGATTTAGACAATTATTTTCATGATTTGAACTCTCAAGTATTAGTTAGGAACCATTAATCCAGCCAAGGTTGAGACAGTTTTGAGTCAGGCAGTCGGAACTTGAAGAGTCAAGGTTGGGTCAGTTAAGGTTTAGGTAGTTTGGGATTTTTTACAATTACGATTTAGACAACCAATACTTAGGGTACTTTAAGATGCAAGATTTAGACACAAAATACCCTTTAACTGCGACTTATAAACCACATTCTAATATTATAGGCAGGGGCGGGTGTGCTATATTAATAACAGGCTATTTTTTTATAATTTCAAATAGCGGCTGTGGTTTATGTATCACTTAAAATAAAAAGTAATAAAATTAGATCGTAATAGTTATTTACATTATAGTGCGGAAAAGTTGATTTTACAACGCGAAAGCTCGCCCATCGGGCTCGTTCCCCATTAGCTGGAGCGTTGTAAAATCGAATTGGTGAAACCATCCTACGTTATAGAAAATCATACACACTTAAAACAAACGGAACACAGTCTGAATGTATAAATATATTCAGCCTTTCCGGACCTCTATAACAATTATTGGGTCTTTTTAGGACTACCATAACAAATCTCACATGACATTTGTAAGTTATTTTATAGCTTTCAGTCAACCTTCGTGGCACTCAACAAAAACCATAAAAATAACATTGTTTTTAAGATCATGTCTTTCTGATACCTTAAGTGGATAGCCATCTGTGGACACCTTTCGAGATTTATCTCTCATTAGCACAGCTTTGCTTCCATGAACAATAATTTGTTCACTCACTTCATCAGTTCAATCAATAAGTTCATAACCTAATAAGTTCATGTCTCTCTCACAAAATGTCGAAATTATAAACATCTAACCCTAAACACCAAGTGGGTTTTCAAGCGAGTGGTTTACAAATTATTGTTCATGGAAGCAAAGCTGTGCTGATGAGAGATAAATCTTGAAACGCGTCCACAGATGGCAGAACAAATTATTGTTCATGGAAGCAAAACTGTGCTGATGAGAGATAAATCTTGTAACGCGTCCACAGATGGCTATCCACTTAAGGTATCAGAAAGACATCTTAAAAACAATGTTATTTTTATGGTTTTTGTTGAGTGCCACGAAGGTGGACTGAAAGCTATAAAATAACTTACAAATTTCATGTGAGATTTGTTTTGGTATTCTAAAAAGACTCAATAATTGTTATAGATCTCTGGAAAGGCTAAAAATATTTATATATTCAGGCTGTCTTCCGTTTGTAACGTTGTAAAATGATTTACGCACGAAATTTGTATGAATTTTTTTGGCCGACAATTATTATTTAAGAAACAAATAGAATTTGAATATTCACAATATTCGAAATTATTTAATTTTTTTTGGCACAATGTTGCAAAGTACGGCATCTATGCGGTAAAGTGACTTTTTCTATTTTGCGTTTGTAATGGACTCATAACAGCACTCATATGCGTACGGTTATGGCTCACAGAGTGCTATACAATTTTCTCAATGTATATCGGCGATTTTTTTTATTTAGAAATGGCATAAAAGGGCGCAAAATAGAAAAAATACTATAAAAAACTCGTTCGTAAGGCGTTTTTCAGCACTTGTCCATTAGAAAACTCCTCGCTGCGCTCTTCGTTTTCCAAACTTGAACGCGTGCTGTAAAATCGCGCTTACTGAACTCGTCCTTTAATATACTATTTCCGCATAGCAGCCTTACTTTGCAACATTGTGTGTAAAAATCTAATTTTGATTGACGTGTACACGATGTCAAAGCTAGCTCAATGTATTCTTTTATTTTTTATTCTATTTTTATCCGAGTACATACCAAGTAAAAGTTATTAGTATATAGTACATAGTTTCATTTTGACTGCTATTCGAGTCGCTTCTCCCAGTCCCAAGAAAAAGGAGTGTTGACGAATGTAGTGATAAATCTGAACTATTTGAAAGTAATAGTTATAATGATTCTTCATCTTAGTCTAGCGTAGAATAAAACGATAGTGGCAAAGAAGTTACTGCTGGTGATTTATTCTGCAGGCATTGTGACGATTTCATTCTAAAAATTATAGTTTGAATCCAGAACAGTCTGGAATAACTGATAATTTTCATATATACCCACAGTCTGTACCATACGAATACTTTCTTCTTGGAGGAAATTCAGAATTATTTTTAATCAAATAATAATAACATATTATTTAAATTATATTACAGTTATAATAACTGTACAAGGCAGATCGGTCGAGGAAAGTCAGCTCAGCCACAACTCTTCCTCAATAAATATATCTGCGAAATCGGCATTGATTCTCTCTCTCCTATGGCTCTACAGCCCAAGGTTGGGTCTTTGCCTCCCTCAATTTATTCCTCCAGGCGCTTCTGTCCATTGCTACCGTCTTCCATACTGGCGAGTCCTGCAGGCCTGGTACAGCTCATTATTGTATCGTATTCTGTACCCATTTTCGTCTTAAATTGTGCCGAGTATTCTATATATATATATATATTGTTGCCACTGGTGTGTGTCAAGACCCAGGTTTCACAGCCATATGTGAGTATTGGTCTGACAATTGTTTTGTACACCTTTATTTTTGTGTTTCTGTGCACGTGTTTTGATCGGAAGATATGTGCGAAAGCGAAGTATGCTCCGTTTGCAGCTGTGGTTCTTTCTCTTATTTCTGCTTCTTCGCTTCCGTTGATTTCTAGGGTCACCCCTAGATAGCGGAAGCTGCTGACTTGGTCTAAGTTGTCTTGTGTTGTTATCGCCATTGCCGTTGTTCTTGCCTGCGTTAGCACTTTAGTCTTTGTTACGTTAATTTGCAGCCCTATGTCCGTGGTTGCTTCCTTCCGGTGGGTGTACGCTTCTTCTCTTGCGGCTTTTGTTCTGCTCATGAAGTTGATGTCGGCATATGCCGCTAGCTGAACAGTTTTGTTAGTGAGTAAGTTGTTTCTGCTGATGCCGGTTTTTCTGACTGCTCGTTCTAGCGCCAGGTTGAAGAAGGTTAGTGCTAATCCATCTCCCTGCTTCAGTCTCTGCGCGTATGTGAATTCTTCGGTTAGTTGTCCTTGTACGCGCACTTTTGCCGTATACCTTTCCACAGTCATGCGTACAAGTCTTGTCAGGTTCCCTGGTATGCCGAGTTCCTTAAGCGTCGTGTACAACTTTGTGCGGTTGACGGAATCGTAGGCTTGTTTGAATTTCTCAAATATGTTGTACACATCCGTATTGTGCTCACATGCTTTTTGGAGCATTTGTTTTACGGTGAATAGTTGGTCATCTGTGGACCTGCCTGGTCTGAATCCAGCTTGATATTCCCCAATCAATTGTTTGCACAGCGGCTTCATTCTGTTGGTTATGATGGTGGTCAAGATTTTGTATGGGCTGCTTAGCAGTGAGATACCCCTGTAGTTAGCACATAATAGTTTGTCCCCTTCCTTGAAGATTGGGCAAATTATGCTTTGTGCCCATTCGCTCGGCATTGTTTCTTCGTCCCATTCTTTCGCTATTAGTACGTGCATGTAAGTGACCAGCTTATCCCCCCCCCCCTTGTTTTAGCAGTTCTTAGTTGATACCATCGATTCCGGGAGCTTTCTTGTTTTTCAGTGCTGTAATTGCTGTTTTTACTTCTTAGAGAGTTGGGGTTATTGTGAGTTCATTTTCTCCTCCTTCCATGGGCTCTCCAGCGTTTTGGTCGTCCTGGTCTTCGTGCATTGTACCGCAAGGTTTCGAAATGATTTTTCCACATATCCTGTACTTTATCATGGTCGCTTACGATTCGTCCTGTTCGGTCTCTGCATAGCGTTATCCTTGGTTTGTAGCCCTCTCTTATCGTTTTCAGATATTTGTATGCACTTTTTGTTTCCATTGCTTGTCCGATTCCATTTTTAATATCTGGTCATTTTCGTGCTTCCTCTTTTTTGTCTACATATTCTGTCAGCTCCTCGTCTTGCTTGTCTGAATGCCTCTGTTCGTTCTCTTGTCCGGGATTGTAGCGCCTTATCATGTACTTCATTTCTTATGTGGATCCTCTTATGGTTTCTTATGTGGTTTTCCTGCACTCCTCATCAAACAATTCCTTTCCGTTTTTCCTTTTTTATGTCCCTAGTACATCCGTAGCTGCTTCCATCAGAGTCGATTTCATTTGCTCCCACAGCTCATCTACAGTATTTGTTCTAGCTCCACAGTTTGCATCAAGTTTGATTGTTCTTTGAGTTTCTAGTTTTTCTCGCATGTCAGGTGCTTTTAATGCCTGGATATTTAGCATTGTTTTTACCCTACGCTTGCCTTTGATTGATTCTGCAGCGGTATCCACTTCGTACATTGATATATTCGTTGATCAAAAATTGTTATTAACGATTTCAATTTATTTATACTTTCCAGAATTAAATTTATTTCATTTTCTAGAGTTCTGGTTTTCTAGGAAGCAATTCAGAATTATTTTTAATCAAATAATAATCACATTTTGTTATTATTCAAATTATATTAGTTATAATAAATGAGGAACAAGGCAGAGCGGACTAGGAAAGTCAGCTGAGGCACAACTCCTCAATAAACATATCTGTGAAATCGACAATGATATATCTGTTGATCAAAAATTATAATTAACGTTTCCAGTCTATTTATATTTTCCAGAATTGAATTTTTTTGAACTTCTAGAGTTTTAGTTTCCTCTTCAAAGCAATTCAGAATTATTTTTAATCAAATATTATTTCTTCTACTTCTTGGAGATCTGTAGATCTGTTCTTTCTGGAGCCGCCTCTGCATCTTTTCCTGAGAGGTAGATTGGCAGCTATCTCTCCACCTTCCGGGAGGTCTTGAGCAGGGCGGTTTGTTTTCTAGGACTACTTTCGGAAGTCTGCTCTCGTCCATATGTCTTACATGGTTGTACCAACTGCCTCTTACGTTCTCTTCCCCATCTCACAATGTCTTGTATTTCGCATTGTTCTCTGATATCTGTGTTTCTTACTCTGTCTCTTCTTCTTTTCCCACTATTTTCTCAGTGTTTTCATTTCGGCATGTTTATATCGGCATTTTTTAGCATGTCCTTCGTCTTGTTTGTGTCTTCGCGGCCTTCTGTACCGTACGTCATGATCGGTTTGATACATGTGGGGATTGCAATCCAGAAAACCGGATCCGGTAATCCGGCAGATCCGGCATCAGCACAAGTTTGCCGGATCCGATACCAATATACCGGATCCGATACCAATATACCGGATCCGGTCAACGGATCCAGTGATGCTAATTTTTGGTAAAATAATCGCGCTGTTGTATGAGTAGGCACTTTACATGCGTGGTGCGTATGACGCCAATGGTGTTTTCAAAACCAAAATTGATTTTGTGATAAATAATGTATTTTTTAAAATAAAATGCATAAGGCGGCATCGGAAAATACGGTATTTATAGTAAACTAAATAGATTTTTTTGATTAAACTAAATAGACATTTAAATAGATATTATATTTCTTTAGACAGATTCATCATAATGTCTGTCATAAATATAAAATGCGCGACTATTTGGAAGAATTTTGGAAATCTAAAAACCACAAATTTCTCCAGAGAGTCCAAATTTTTTAAATTTGAAACCGTTTTGTAAATATATTGAAAAATAAGGTAAAATTAACATTCATAGACTCTCGCTATTTTCTCTACTGTGAGACTATTTTGGGGAATTTTCAAAATCTAATAACCTCGAATTTCTCCAAAAAGAGCACATTTTGAAAATCTGAAATCGATTTGCTACTATTTTTAAAAATAAGACAGCGAACGATCTATGAAAATGAGATGAGATGAGAGAATGAAAAATTACAGGTATTTACAGTAAGTTGATTAAACTGAATAGGCATTTAAATAGATGTTATATGTATTTTTTTTTAAGTAAAGTTTATTATGTTAGATTTAATTCCATCAATCCGGCCGGATTGATGGATCCGGTGGCCGGATCTGGCCGGATTGAAAATGACACCGGATTGCAATCCCTAGATACAAGTCTTGTAGATTCTAATTTTGCTATCTTTGCGCTTATACTGGTTTGCCCAAGCTATATCTCGTAGGCATCCTGGTAGTGTGGATGCTTTGTTAATCTGGCTCCTCAGGTCTTTAACTGGGTCGTGGGGGCTTGATATGCCTTGCCCAGGAAGCTAAATGCATCTCCTGTTCTATGAGATTGTCCTTCAACTAGCTTAAACTGAGCGGATCTTTCGCGATTGTCATGGATTTGGTTTTGTTGATAGATATGTTCATATTGAGTTGGCGGCTTACTTGGAAGAACTGAAAGAGTTGTCTCTGTCGTTTTCTGATTCGGCAATAATTGCTGCATCACCGGCGTAACCAATTCTTTTGTTAAATGTTAAATATTAATCACATTTAGTTATTATTCAAATTATATTACAGTTATAATAAATGAGGATCAAGACAGAGCGATCGAGGAGAGTCAGCTGAGGCACAACTCCTCCTCAATAAATATATCTGTGAAATCGACGACGAAACAGAGGCGTTCTAGAACGAATTTTACCTTGGAACAACTTAACGAACTCGAGAGATTATTCGACGAAACTCACTATCCAGATGCGTTCATGAGAGAAGAACTAAGCCAACGACTCGGTCTCAGTGAAGCTAGGGTGCAGGTAAGTCATTTCACTAAATCTATTTTATTAGTTTTGTCATATTCACATAATATATTATTATTGTAAACATTATTAATATTGGAAATATAATCGTCGAGGTAGCACAGTACTTCAGTCAATGTATCGACGAACGTAAGTTTTCTGTCGGGTAGAACGGAATTAGGGTAAGGTTGCTTAAGTCGTGCCCCTTAAGAAAAAAATTATATAAAAATTAGGATTTATGAAATAAATAGAAATTAAATATGTTATCCAAAACTTGTGTTAATATTGTTGTTATTTATTATAACGAAATTAGAAAATCCATATGCTTTCAGGTAAAATAAATAAAATCTTTCAAAACTTGCATCGGCACGACTAAGGCAACCGGTTTCTTAAGTCGTACCACCTATAGCCTAAGTTGTACCTTTCAAATTCAATTAAGCAACAATAATAATAAAAACATATTTTTTATTAATCTGTAACATATAAGTATTCATTTAGTAGAAAGTATAAGTATTCATTTAGTACAAACATCACATACAAATTTTGTTGTTCTTTGGTCAACTCCAGCACATACATCGTTCACCCATGATTTGCATTTCAAACATCGAATCATGTTTTCATCTTCCCCACAAATAAAACAAAACCAATCGCTTTTCTTCTTTTTAATTTTTAATGCCAATTCATTTTATTAATCACCGCGTTTCTTTTATTTGCCGCATTTTTTATGTTTTCTTTATTTTGCGTTGTCGTTATTTCAACTGACGAGGTAGAGCATCCACGGAACTGTTTGCTTTGGTTTATAATAGGAGCTAAAATATTTAATTGCAGTTTTATTTGAGGCGCGTCTGTTTCTTCCTCAAGGATTTCTTCACCTTCTTATGTAACCATTGCAGAAAGCTCTTCTTGATTATTGATGTCCAACTGAGGAGTAGGTAAAGAGTCATCAATCGCAAGTGTAGGAGCGCAAAAATCATCATCATCAAATTTATACCTGTTGCATGGCCAACTACCGGTAGATTTAAAACCATTCAAAGCTATATCCATTCGAACAGATTTTGGGTATGAAATTCCCAATAGTTCTGACACATTAGTTTGTTTAATTATTTTTCCGGGATTAGTTCATTACCAAGAAGAGGAGGCTTCATTATAATTGGTTTTTAGAGATTTGAAAAAAGATCTATCTAAAGGTTGGAGACGGTGGGTTGTATGTGCAGGAAAGTATAACATTATAATGCCATACTCACATGCTAGCCTTATGGCTTCAATATTTTTTGTATGGGAAGTGTGTCCATCCAAAAGAAGAAGTACTTGCTTATTGTTACTCTTATTCAACTTTGTGTACTTGATGAAATGTTTAACAAAAACCATTTAACAAAACGTTCTGACGTTATCCATCCGTTTTTGGAGCATCCAAATACAGTACCCATTGGTGCTCCTTTCTTTAAGCAATCGTTCATCCGCAAGCGTTTAAATATGAACATAGGAGGTATGAACACACCTGCAGCATTCATACAGCATACACATGTAGTGGTCACACCCCTTTCGCCACTTGTAAGTGCACCAACTTGATGTTTGCCTTTCCGAGCAATTATTTTGGACGGTTTGTGAACACTGGACAATCCTGTTTCGTCAACATTATATATCCGGCTGTCATCGAACTTATATTCATCTAATATGGATTCGCATTTATCAAAGAATCCATAAACACGTTCTTTATTGAAAGGCCTGGCCCTGGCCATTGATGTTGCCTCTGGAGTACGTAAAGATAAACAAGTCTTTCATGAATTTATAGTACCACTTCATCCCTGCAATTTCTTTTTCTCTATTGAAACGGTGTGTTAATTTATATTTTTCTGTCAACTGATAAGCAAGTCTTCTTAAATCAGTTGCAGTAATCCCAAAAAAGCTTGATTCTAAATTGAGAATGTGTGCAATCAACTCCTTCTCCATATTTTCAGTCACATCCTTAGGCCTTCCAAATTTGACATTTTTATTTATTCCTTTAAAATGACGCCGTAACGTTGGTTTAGGGATGTTGTAGTGTCTACTAGCTTCATTGAATCCAAAAACTCCTTCTGATAATCTGATTAACGCCTCGTCCATATCTTCTTGTTTTCATTTATTGAAAATTCGCTTTGACTGCGTTGACATAATTATGGCCTACGGATAACAATAAAAGCAACGTCATTTGACTGTAGGTAAAATTGAGAAGTAATTTCTTAAGTCGTACCAGTACGACTTAGGAATTTCATATGGGTACGACTTAAGACACGGCAAAATTTCGCTTTGACTGCGTTGACATAATTATGGCCTACGGATAAGAATAAAAGCAACGTCATTTGACTGTAGGTAAAAATAAGAAGTAATTTCCTAAGTCGTACCAGTACGACTTAGGAATCTCATATGGGTACGACTTAAGACACGGCAAAATTAAATTTAAAAGTAAACATATCCTAACATTGAATAATATTAATACGATTTCGTTTCGACCAAACGATTATGTAAATTCCACTGAATTTATATTTAATAAGAAACACAATTTTATCAATAATTTACTTGCAAGATTAACTACCAAACATATGCAGAAAATTATAAGAAATTTGAAATAAACTTACTTGATGACAGGATTTATAACGATGCTTGTTTATGGCGGACAATAATACGTAAAACAACATGGTTGAAAATGATGTATATCAGGTTGCCGTCGTATGTGCTGTTGTCGCCGTTGTTCGTTCAAAATTCAAGTGGTACGACTTAAGCTCTGGTACGACTTGAGCAACCTTACCTTACATCGTAAGTCGACGGATAACTCTCAGAATTCTATTATTAATTTAGTTCAAACCATGACATCTCACTTTTAACATTATAAATATTCTACTGTTGTCACCTTAAATTAGTCAATAAATATGTTTCACTTAACTGTAGTTAATGCTTAATTATCTGGCTATTTCCCTAAAAGGTAATCAGTATTTTAATTTGCGATTGTGTAAATAGATTAGGCATAGAGTTTTGATTAATATATACAGGATGTTGCATATTTATTGTTCTACAGTGTATTTTAAGTGATATAAATAGTGTGATATAAAAAGTTTTGAGTGGTAGTATCGGCCCTAAAAATAGCTTTTAGCTAGACAGTTAGTGTAACTATAAATATACGAAAAGTTGTAAGTACTAGAAAAAATGAACGTCCGGCAAATTCCCTCGACTCGCTCCGCATTTTTATGTCCCATAATTCATAATGCCCGAATCTGCAAATCATAATAAAACAAACACGAAAACGCTATAAAGAAATGTATAAATGACCATTAGACCCCGACATAAAATCCAATTATCATATTAGATTAGGGAAGGAGGACATCGAACGGACCCAATCACTTTATCAATACAAATTGATCCATTTAAATAAAACGATTTAATCGGATTTGGGCAATTTATTCGTTTCTTCAACGTAACGGACTTCAGTGGAGGTAATAAATTGAGTTTAGATACCTGGAATATCAACTAACTCCAAAATAAATTACACTCCAAACTCGATACCATTAACATATTAACCAAATAAACAACTTTTATAAACTCAATCAAAATCATTGCACAGCCACAACTTAAGAACTTTACTGACAAATTTAACAACTAGACAAACAAATAATTACATAACTTGAAAGACAAGACTAGACAGACAAAACTATCCAAACAAGAAGAGACAGATAAGGAGTATATGTCACATATATGCGATGATTTCTAACAATTAGTTTGAAATAACGTTTGTTAATTTAAAAGAATTATGTTATTATGTAAATATAAAATGAATAGTTTATGTGGTAATAAAATATTTGCGGGGGAGATTTAGTGATTCGTCCATTGTCTATGCTGTAGGTCGGGGATGTTTTTCTTGCGACATCGGTTCCACACGATTTACTCAAGCTATTGCCGCTATTAGCAGATAATTTCCTAATGAATACGTATGATGTGCAGGGAATGGAAGTCGCATCAATTAAGTGGTAGATTAATGGATCGGCTTTGCCGATCCGACTGATCGATTGCTTTGCCCGCAATCCAGCTTTATTTCTATTCTTTCATCTTTCATGTTTTTACTTGAAAATGAACACATTCAATGTTTTTAGTTAATATTAATAGACAAAATCATCCATAATACTAATATTACCAATTAATAAAGTGGTTATATTTAGATCGACGCCTTATCTGATTTTTGAAGATTCCAACTTTCAGTAATTATTGTAACTTTAACGAGACTAGTTGTAATTTTGAATTTTTTTTCAGGTTTGGTTTCAAAATCGTAGAGCCAAATGTAGAAAACATGAAAGTCAATTACAGAAAGGTACGTAGTAAAATTTGTTTTATATTTATTATTAAATTTAGTTTATATTTTATAAAACATTTTTTTATAAATCTCCATTAAATCTCTTTACAAATAAAATCATCAAATGATTATTTGAGCTGTGTTCGAGTTACGACGACGAAGTAATAAAGGAATAAATAAAATTTTAATTAATTTAAAAAATTATTAATAAACAAATAAAATCTACCGATATTCCTCGACTTACGTCGGGATTCAGCCCCATACTGCAGGACGCAAGTCATTATCAGAAATATAGTGAAAATATATTTATTCCTTTATAGGATATTTGGCGTGATTATTTCTAATATATTATCGAGGGTTTTTTTAATATACAGTGGAACCTCGATGTGTGTCTCAATTCACGAGTTTATCGAGATACGTGTCGTTGCTCGGCTGTTCTTTTTATTCTAGTTGCGAGCTGAAATTCGAGCTAAGAGCCTGTTAAGACTCAACAACCGTTATTTGTTCTGGTCATATACCATTTATTTATAAATTTTATTAATAAACTTATGCTCATATGAAACAAGGTACTACAAGAATACCTAGCAGAATTACCGATTAAATTCAGGAGTATTCTACACCTAGTGACATCGTTAACGGTTTTGCCTCACTATTTTCTAAAAGTTATAAACCTGCTAACACCACTAATTTGCCTAGCAGTCATAATAATTGTCTGTCTTATACCTTAAATTCAATCTCAGAAAATGATTTAATAAGCATTATGGCGCGTTTATCTAATAAATTATCAGCTGGAGATGACTCTGTTAGTTCCTTCCTCATTAAAGATTGTAGATTCATGTTTGCTAAACCCCTTCATATTATTATAAATCTTGCTATTAGTACGTGCATGTTTCCTTCAAAGTGGAAGTTGGCTAAAATTACTCCGGTTTATAAAAAGGGAGAAAAACATATTCTGGGAAATTATCGTCCAATTGCTTTATTAAGTAATTTTTCAAAAATATTCGAGCAGGTTATTTATTCAACTATTTTCAAAAACGTTTATTCATTTATTTCTTCCAACCAACTCGGTTTTATGCCAGGTAAATCTACAACAACCAATCTTGCATCCTTCTCCCAATATGTTACAGAAGTGATAGATAACAGGGGTCAAGTAGACTTAGTATATACGGACTTTTCTCGAGCCTTCGATACCCTAGACCAGGGGTCTCCAAACAACGGCCCGAGGGCCACATCCGGCCCGCGGACAGATTTTGTCCGGCCCGCGGAGAGCTAGCATACTTTAAAACTCCTTTTACAGAACATATTTTTTATAGCAAATTAAATTTAGTTTACTGAAGTATTCTAATTTTATGTTGAATAATTATTAATATGACATCTACATTGATATGGTCATGGGCTAACTACTCATAACATTGTTGTAGGCTTATTGTTATTGTTTTTGTGATAAGTTGGATAAAGAAACACAGAATTGTAATGAGTAAAGACATGTATAATATGCAAAAATTTAACTTCAGTATATAATAACTAACATATTATTTAAATGAATCCAACTAACATTTTATACATTTTAAATAAAAACATAACTTATAACAAGCATAATGACATATGAAATACTAATGAGATTTATGTAATTGAGATTTTCCACTGACAATAGTTTGTAGTTGTGGACTAATTTTACTTGTACCAATTATTAAAAGTGATTTAAGATGCTCATCAGTTAATTTAGATCTGTAAACAATTTTTGTGTACTTCATTTTGGAGAAGGTCTTCTCACACAAATAAGTAGTACCAAAAACAGAAAACAGCCCACGAGCAAATTTATGCAAATTATCAAATTGTGTCAGTGGAAGACTCTTATAAAATTCCAACAAAGATGAGTTTTGATATTTGTTCTTAATTATATCACTGCACTGTAGATCAATCATTTCCATTTGAAGTTTCGGGGCTAGGGTTTCAATGTCAGTATCAAAAGGATTCTGAAAATTCTTAATTTGATTCGCAATGGCATCAAAGTCCGAGAAACGAGTATCAAAATTTATTTTCAAAGCACTCAAAGTTTCGATTGCAAAATCGATAGGAAACTCAGTCTCAGTGGTTTGGCTGAATATTTCACATGTTTTAAAATGTGAAAAACATTTACTTCGTAGTTGTGATTGAAACAGTATCAATTTCTTCCGGAATGATTTGATATTAGTGTATAAATCAGGAAGATGCTGGTTTTCTCCTTGCAATCTCAAATTCAGTTCGTTTACATGTTTTGTCAAATCAACATAGAATGCTAACTTCCACAGCCATGCGTTGTTTTTTAATTCAGTAAGAGGGCGATGCTTTTCATTAAAAAAAATTTCGATCACTGCTCGAAGTTCAAAAAAGCGCTGAAGGTCTTTCCCACAACTAAGCCAACGTACGGCAGTATGATAAGGTAAGTCATTTTCTCCAATCTCTTCAATGAATTGTGTGAATTGTCGGTGATTCAGCCCAAAAGATCTGATAAAATGAACAGTTGATATGACTGGTTTCAGAACTTCAGACATATCCAAACATTTTCCACACAAAGACTGTTGATGAATGATACAATGTAAGACTAATGGTTTTGAACCACCGTCATTTTCTACAGCCTTTGACACAAGAGCGACCACTCCTTTATCTTTCCCACTCATGTTTTTGCCTCCATCAGTTGTAATACATTTCAAGTTTTTCCATCGAAGGTTCTTTTGATTAATGGCAATTTCAACTCCTTTAAAAATATCTGTACCAGTAGTTGTGCCATGAATACTATACATATCAAGAAGTTCTTCATGCACTTCATAGCTTTTTTCTACTCCTCGAATATAAATCAACACCTGAGCAGTATCTGACACATCCGTTGACTCATCCAAGGCCAAAGAAAACCACTCAACATGTCCATTTTAGTCGAACAGTTGAGAGGATATATTTTCAGCGATGTTTTCTACCCTTCGAGCCACAGTGTTTGCTGACATACTTACAGTTTTTAATAAATTTACCTTTTCAGGACACATTTCTTCGGCTACTGCAATTATGCATTCTTTGATCATTTCTCCATCGGTGAATGGTTTTCCACGTTTTGCAATTTCAAGAGCCACACAAAAGCTGGCACGAGTTGCAGCCTCTTGTTCAGTTTTGAGTTTTGTAAATGAAATTGCTGCGATTTCAATTCGCGCTTCATAGCTTCGAATTTTTCTGTCCGCAAACTTCCTGTATATTTTGAGAAATTTTGAAAATGTTTTGTTTCATAATGACGTTTAATGTTATATTCCTTGAGAACGGCTATGCTTTCATTGCAAATCAAACATAGCGCCTTGTTACTGGACTCAATTACGAAATACTGAATGTTCCACTGATCTTTGAATTTTCTGCATTCACTATCAATTTTTCGCTTCTTTTCCATACTACTAAATCACACACAAAAGCAACAATTCAAATCAAAATACTGTTACAAAGATGTCTTAAACTTAAACACGCACAAACACATTTTAAGGAGGTACGCACTATTTTATTTCACAACAGTGTCATAGGAACTGACTTGTGGTTGCGCCACTAGCCTTCTTATATATTCCAATTACTGCCATCTAGAAATGAGTGGAAGACACCAGAACTTTCTCGAACCAACGAGATTATTCTGTACGTGCTATTAGCGCCATCTGTTAGCGATAGAAGGTACTATCTATTTCCGCTTGTGTCCACCAGATGTCGTGTCACGTAACTCCTCATGGCTCGTACTCTACGACTAATCTAGAAATTACAGATAATGACAGGAAAATTCATAATATGCAGTGTTGCCGTTTTGCGGACTTTAGTCTGATTTGTAGCCTTTTTTAAACGTTGCGTACTTTTTCGGACTTTTTTTTTTCATCAGTGGACTAGTTCACTTTTTATCACCGGCAACAATGATAATATGGTTTTGGCCCTCGGAACTTACTGGAGTAATCAGTATGGCCCTAAGGCTGGAAAGTTTGGAGACCCCTGCCCTAGACCACGACATAATACTCATGAAACTTGCTGAACTTGGAGCTGCACCAAGTCTACAACAGCTTATGAAATCATATCTATCTGATCTTCAAGCATACGTAGCTTTTCATGGTTATCATTCGTACAAATTTCCAATGGATTCTGGTGTTCCACAGGTTTCAAATTTGGGGCCGCTACTGTTTATTATTTTTATTAATTCCCTGTTAAAATCCTGTCATGTAACTGTCAAAAACAAAACTGTCATGTATTGGCCTATGCAAATGACATAAAACTTTTTACAAGCGTCACTTCGCCAAATGATGTTATGTTTCTTCAATATAACATCAACAAATTAGTAAACTGTACCTTAATGTTGATAAACGCTGCTCCATGTCATATTCCCGGAAATCTAACCATTTCACAACATCATACATAGTGAATGGATTACAACTTAAATGCTGCGTGGAGATAAGGGATTTGGGCATCTTATTCACCTCTGATTTAAATTTTACAAGACATATAACTAATATTGCAATGTCTGCTTCCAGAATTGGTTTTATTTTAGGTTTCCAGAATAGGTTTTATTATGAGAATTTGTGCATCTTTCAGAGACACCGACCTCATAAAGTTATTGTATTTTGCATATGTAATAAGCAAACTCGAGTATGGGTGTCTTATTTGGTATCCATATTACATGAATCAGATAATGCTACTAGACCGTATTCACCGCAGATTCTTAAAGTATTTATCGGACAGAGTAGATTATCCCGGTGTCTATCACGATCGCGGTGTGGATCAAAATATTCTCCTGGAAAGACATGGCTTCGCATATCGCTTCGCTGGCCGCCAGAAGAGAAGAGCTTACTGCTAAGTATTTATGGAAGATTCTTCATAATAAAGTGGATGCTTCATTTCTGTTGTCAAAAATAAACTTCCATATACCTAGGTCAAGTTCTAGGTATATTAACACATTTTACATTCCAGGGGCTCGTACCAATTGTCTTCGGCAGGCACCAGTAACTGTAATGCGTCAGAATGCGATGGCACGCTATAAAGATATTTTTTTTGAAGTTATAATTAACCGAATACATTTTCATTATTTATATATTGTTAAATTTATTGTTGTCTTGTAAATGGGGTTTCCTGTTAGACAATAAAGTAGTATTATTATTCATAAATTTGTAAGTGTACAAAGGTTTCAATATCTTAAATTAATAATATTATTATTAACAAAGGTACCTAACCAACCGTCTGTTCACCTTCTGGCAAAACAAGAAGGTTCGTACCACTTGGTTGACAGAAACCGAGAAGGATATTAAAGAACTGGGAATAACAGATCTCCAAGACAGACAGTCTGTGAGGCGAATCCTAAAGGAAATCCGTAGATTTCAGGAAAAACCCCGAAGGAAAGGTACCTCCTGGACAGAAGAGAGAAAGGAGTTACACCGACAGAAGATGCGACAATACTGGGGAAAGATGAAAGCCCAACAGTTGAACAAGCGTGGTCCAAAGTAGGCCTATTCGAAAGAAGAAGAAGAGAGGGATTGACACCACCCACAATTAGTTTCAATATTATCAATATTTCAATATAAACAATGTGGGGGCGGGGGTTGAGTTTTCCGTATTGGACAGGTTTTCATTGAGAATCCCTGTAGATAAAATTGAAGAAAGCGTGTCCAAAAGGGAAAAAATAAACTTGAATCCGCCAACTCTGCCAGCAACTTCAAGTCATGTGTTTTAGCTTGCAATAATTGAATACGTAATTCAAGTTGCGACCTCTGCCATGCAACAAATTAAATTCGTAAGTCGAGGTAGCACTGTACTTCATACAATGTATCGACTTACGTCCGACGAACATAAGTTTTCTGTCGGATAGAACGGAATTACATTGTAGGTCGAGGACTGTCAGAAATGTTGTAAATCCTGTAATGCAGGGGTGACAGTGGCGGATTTCTAAATAGGCTAGCTAGGCTGTAGCTTACGGCGGCAAATTTTCGTAGGCGGAAAATTAAAAAAATATACAAAATTTTCAAAACAGAAATTTCTATGCGGCGGCGAGAGCCGTCCGTCACTATGAACAGAATATCTACATTAAATCAATCAAAGTCGCCAAATTTCTTATCTCTATACTCGAAACATAGCGGCGGCGTGCATCATTTAATGAAAAAACTGTAGAGCACTCCGCGTGCTCTACAGTTGCGCTTTTCTTGGTCGCTGCGCTCGCATATGATAATTTCTAAAAATATATAAGGCGGCAATATAAATTCGCCTATAGGAGACAAATTTGTAAATACTCCACTGAGGGATGGCCACGCTTTTAGGAGAGAATTCTTAGTTAGGCTTGTCGCACACTGGGTCCGCTCGTCTCCGCTCAGCTCAGCCTTTCGGCCCAGAAAAATATAAAACCCGTGTATTTAATAGAGACGCACATACTGCGTCCGCTCAGCTCAGCTTGGCTTCGTTCCGCTCCTCTCCGCTCCTTATCCTCTGTTTGTGAAGAATACTAGGCCGGAGGTCGGATGCTGGCGGATGGTTCACGCAGGCGCATCACTAACGTTTTCATATATTCACTAAGGCATTTATGCAACCAGGATAGCTGGATAGGAGCTGAGCGGAGCGGATCCAGTGTGCGTAGCCAGAGGGTGGTGGGGTTTGTGGGGTTCAAACCCCCCTCCCCCCCCCCCGGCCAAAAGATGCTAAATAAATACATAAATGTTATATTGAAATAAAGAGACGATTAAAGACGACTCTCTTCAAGACAGCATGGTAGATGTGAAGTTTAGGAACCCTTGTGTGTCAGTTTAGCAAGTAAATTGGTGCTTTTCAATTACTGTATAAATCCTGAAAACCCTCCGAACCCCCGGAAACTAAATCCTGGCTACGCTCATGGCGACAAGCCTTTAACCTTTCTTTTTTTTCAAATCTTAACTATACTTTCTTAAGACTGTTTCATTTAATATTTGTAATTTTGATTTTTTAATTTTTATTTTATAGGTTAAAATAATAATAACAAATTGTAATAAGCTACGTCATTTTGTAATTCTACAATTTCCAGTTCTGAATTTTCTAAATTTGTTTTTAATATACTGTGGTACCTCGACTTACATGTGTCTTAACTTACGAGTTTATTGGGTCGCCTCTCGGCAGATTTTTTTATTCTATTTACGACCTAAAATGCGAGTAACGAACTGTTATTTGCTGTTGTCCTAAACCATTTATTTATTACCATTTAAGTGGCCTGTTAGAAAAGTATCCGACCTTTAACCGCTAAAAAAAACTGGCATACCTGCAGCTTTAGAAAACTCATCACCCTCAAAGTAGTCTCCTTGGGACTCCACACACTTCTCCCAGTGGTGCCGCCATTGTTGGAAGCATTCAGGAAAAGCCTCTTTCGAATCGAATCTAGCTCGAATTTAGCTCTGCTGTCGTTGCAGCCATAATGTCCTCTCTTGTCTGAAATCGCGGTCCTTTCAATGCCCTCTTGACTTTGGGGAATAGCCAGAAGTCGCAGGGGGGCCATATCAGGAGAGTAAGGAGGCTGTTGAACCAGAGAAGTCTGGTTAATCGCCAAAAAATTGTGAACCAAGTGCGAAGAATTTGCTGGAGCATTGTCGTGATGGAGTCGCCTGATGACCACTATTGGTCGCCTGATGACCACCTGATGACCACAATTTCCTGATGACCACTACTCCAGTGGCTTGCGCCGCACAGCATCACGTTGGCGACGTAGGACATCCCTATAGTACACTTTGGTGATTTTTACCTGCATTGAAAAACCGACGTGAGCCCTACACTCTACGTCACTCGAACACTGCTCGACAGCAACTGACGCTATCTACAGGCGGGAAAAAATTCAAGCATGCGCACAAAGGTTCAATGTCGGCTCATGCAAGCGCTCTAGATTCAAATCCATCAGGTTTTGAAAATAAAAAATAATGTCGGATACTTTTCTAACAGACCACGTTTATCAATAAATGTGTATCTGCACTTAGGCTTCAATACTTAAGATAATATTATTGTGTTAAGGCCCAAGAATAAAGGTATTAAGTTATCAGCGATTTCTACCAAGAATTGACTTTCCACCCAGAAAGAATTGACTTTTCCACCCTTTCCAATTTCCACCCAGAAGTTTCAATATTTTTTAATATAATTTTCATTAAGAATCCATGTTGATTAAATTTTAGAAAGCGTATAGTTTCTGCGTGCCCAAAATTATTTCGCTGCTTTTTACTGTTCTCTAAAAAATCGAAAAAACAGAAAAAGCACATATGTTTGAAAACAAAATGATGGAAAATTTTTGTTTACATTTTTTTTGGAAATTTTTATCGCGTTTTTTTTGGTTACCCGAAGGAAATAGAAGTCCTGAAAACGGTTTTCCAGTTTATTTTGCGCTAAAGTTACAAATAAAGAGGTTTTATATATTTTTTCGCTGTACACCATCTCACATTTCCGTCTGATTTGACGCTGTTATAACTTTTGAACGACCCACCACAGATACTTCTAGTCTTCACTAACCAATTCAGCGTCCCAAAATTAGTCTGAAAACGTATATAATATTCCTTAAAAAGCTTTCTGTTAAGAAATACCATCGACACGGGAAGTCTAGACCGCGGAAACGACGAAATGCGAGAAAATAGGTGTTGTCAAAATCATTATTTCTTGAGTTACAGCAAGATTTAAAAACGTTTATGAAAGTATTTTTGCTGCTGATTACAGATATACAAATTATATTTCGCTAAATCTTACCGTTCACTATCGCCTGCAAGAATTGAAGATATTTTTAAGAAATTTCGGCGCTCGAGTAGAGATCTCGAAAAGTCGTGAATTTCCAGTGGACAGCATTATTGTATTAATAGGAAAATGACCTTCTGAAAACGATGTTGCAATCCGTTTTTGATTATCTGCAACCGTTTCCGAGACATCTACTTAGCAAATCGAGAATCGGGTAAATTTCAGATTGAAATATCTCGACGAATTATTGAATCTTTCCGGACAATTTACACATCGACTTGTTCGTCTGTCGTGTAGTTTCTGTGTGCAAAATTTAAAAACGTTTATGAAAGCATTTTTGCTTATATATTATATATTTCGCTAGCTGTTTCCGTTCATTATCGCCTGCAAGAATTGAAGACATTTTTAAAAAATTTCGGCGCTGGAGTAGAGATCTCGGAAAGTTGTGAAATTTCCCGCGGACAATCTTAGTGTATTAATAAAAAAATAATCGGGTAATTATAAATTCGATTAGGGCGTGTTGTAGTTGCTCTCAAGTCTGTAGGTTCAATCACTCTAGTTTCTCAGGGAACTCTTGATTTGATCTTATTATTATCTTATTATTTGATCTTATCTTATCTTATTTACGCTATTATAATTATATTTTAATAAAATATTATTTTTTTAAGAAAACGTTTCAGAAAATAATTTATCTGATTTAGATATGTTATGTTGTTATGTTAGAAATGTTATGTTGTCATTTCCAATAAATTAAGAAAGTATTGAAATGTGTAAATGATTTGAGGGTTTTTGTTCGATTGATATGAAAATTCGACTAGCGGGGTGCTATATAGCGTAGAAAAATGTGAACAGATTTTTCTATTTAATTTAGAAAAGGGAATGGGGGTGATTATGTAATAGTCGGAAGGATTAGATAAATGAATGTTAATGCATTAGAAATATTTGGCGAAGTGAATAAAGATTTGGGGTATTATAGGAGGGATTGAGTGTAAGCTTCAGGTTGATGATATAATAATTTAATGGGGAGTTATATATTTAAATGGTGCACGCCGGGTATGTAGTGTTAACCCCTGTTTTGCAAATGTAATTTGGTCAAAAGGAGTGTTAGATGCGGACAGGGACAGGGCGGGAGGGCAGATAGGGTGCAGTGTTGATGTGAGTATACGGCACTAAGTGTAATTTAGTGCCCCCAAGAGCCCGTATAGACTTGGACCAGTCATCTTGTACTCCGTATATTTGAATGACTGAGCTCCGTAAAATTGCTCTCGTGGGGAATTATTTGATTTGATTGAAAACTTTTTTTTCCTTCCTAACCAGTATTTTTTTAGCGCACTCTTGTATATAAACTCGATTATTCACCGCAGATTTGTTAGAGGGGGGACAGAAACGCATGATATATTCATAGCAGTTAAAATTATGAGGGTCGAGTCGAGGTTTAAAGATCATTTCTGTTACAAATTACGGCCTCTTCTAAATAGTTTAATGCCTTAACTTGGATTTATGATTCCGCAATTCTACTTACTCCCAACCTTAACGTTGCGAACATTTACATTTGGACATTTTCCACTTCACAAAATCTCATTTTCATTACTAAACACCACATTAATCTTACACTAAATTCAACAACAACATTTATTTCACTCTTATATGAAAAACACATTTCACAATTTTAATCTCTTTTCATTACTACAAAACCAATATTTTTGACATTTTTAATGCTTAAAAAAATGAGACCTTTAAGCGTGGTTAAATTAAAACTTCTTCAACGGTTGTAGCACGTATTACTAAAAAGATTAAACTTAATATAGGAATGTCATACTACAGTTTTATTTATTGATCAAATAATTTACAGAGAGTTTTGAATGCTTAAAAGAAATGAGACCTTTAAGCGTGGTTAAAGTAAAACTTCTTCAACGGTTGTAGCACGTATTACTAAAAAGATTAAACTTAATATAGGAATGTCATACTACAGTTTTATTTATTGATAAAATAATTTACTGAGAGTAATAAAAAACATATTTATATTAAACATCCTATCATAAATGACATATGAAACTAAAGGTTTGTTTGAACTAAAATGGGAAACATACACTCTATTTTGTAAATTCCTGAAATTTCTTGAGAAAACGTCATCAATTATTCTCGTTGTTGATTGAAGTGAATGAAAAAGTATTGATTGTTAAATTAAATTTTTAATAAAATACATTAATCAATTTTTCTGAAAGAAAATTAACATTAAAATCTCATTGAATCTCTAAATTCAATTATAATTTAATCTTTTTGGTAATACCTGCCACAAGAAGTTTTATTGGTTAACCGACCATAGAAAGGTACCCTTCTTTTCCTTGCATAGTCAGAGAGCCTCTAAATATGTTCGTAGAGCTCAGAGCTATGTCGCCTTCGGAATTCTCCATCTTCCTTTACCGGGCTTAGAATCTTCCTGAGGATTCTCCTCTCTCTGACTTCCAATTTCTCTACCAGACCTCTTCGGTTCAAGGAAAGACACTCCATGGCATACAGTGCTTCTGGTCGCAAGACAGATGTGTAGTGCTTAAGTTTCAGGTTGCGTGACAGGCATTTCTTGTTGTAGGTTTTCTTAGTCAGTAGATAGGCTATTTCTAACTTGTTGACTCTCTTGGATAATGATGCTCTTTCTGATAAGTTGGGTTCAATCCATTTGTCGAGATACTTAAATTTCTCAGTCCTCTTGATGTTACGCTGCTCTAGTAACATCTCTCTGTTTGCTTCTTTGATGTTGGTGAAGAATTCTGTTTTCCCCAGCGACCCTTGAAGACCTACTTTGGCAGCCTGTTTTCTGAGTCAATTTACCTGCATTGTTGCCATCTCAAGAGAATCAGCAATCAGTGCCATGTCATCCGCAACGACCAGGCAATCTAAAACGAGTCCATCGTTCTTACGTCTCAGGTAGATACCACTGAACACCCAAGTTGATCAGTTGCTTGCGCCATTTTCTTATCACCTTTCCAAGGACACAGTTGAAAAGAAGTTGGGAAAGTCCATCTCCTTGTCTCACTCCAGTTTTTAATTCGAAGCTTTCTGAGATATCGCCTCTAAAGTTAACCTTGGAATGGGTGTTGGTCAAGGTTTCTAGGATGAGTCTGCGGGTTTTGTTGTCTAGCCCTAGTTCATGGAGTACTTTGTTAAGCGTTTCTCTATCAATGGAATCGTAGGCCTTCCTAAACAAGGGTGACGACCACCTTGCGGTTTCTCATCTTGGAGTATGCAAGTACAGTTTTAAGATTGAGGATCTGTTCAACACAGGATCGGGTCTTCCTGAAGCCCCTCTAGTATCCTCCCAGTTGACTATCCAGCTGATTTTCTGCCCTTGTTTGTAACGCCTTGGAGAGAATCTTAAATGTTACCGGGTGGAGAGAAATTCCACTGTAGTTGTTTAGATCAGTAAAATCTCCATTTTTCTCTCTGGTAATTTCTCTGTTTCTCATATGTCCTGAATGCTTTCGTTTAGGTTGCCCACGACATTGCTTCCAGCACCTTTCCACAGTTCAGCAACGATAGAGTCCTCTCCAGCTGCCTTATTATTTTTCAGAAGTTGAATGATCTGGCCAACTTCTTCCAATGAAGGGGGCAGCGAGTCCGGGTTTAGTGTGGTTTGTTTATAGTTGAAGTCTTCGCTGGGTCGATCACAGTTGAGTAGATTTTTAAATTACTGAGCTAAAAGGTGGCAGTTGTCTTTGTCGTTAAAAGCCAGTTTGCATTATGAGTCTCTGAAGTGGAGGCTTGGCGGAGAGTGTCTGCTTGTTGGTTCCAAAGAAATCTCTGGAGTTATTCTTAGCAAAGCTCTTTTCGATTTGGTTTAGTTGGTTTTGTGTGACGGTTCGTTTGGTTCCTCGAATTGTCTTGGCTTTAAGCTTTCTTTGTTCCAAAAATGTATGCCAATTTTCCTTGGTCTTCTCGTCTTCTCATCCTTGGTTTCCTAGTCTTTTTAGAATTCCACTTCACTCAGGCTGTCTGTCTTTGGGCTATTGCATTGTCACAGTCTTCAGTCCACCACAGATGCTTCCTTCTTCTAGCGAGGAGAGCAAGTTCATTGGCCGCCTTGACAAGAGTCTCCTTCAGTTGGTCCCAGCTGTTTAGATCTGTATTGTTCAGTCTCTGACTTAATTCTTGATTGTTCTTAAGTCGCTCTACCTCAAATCTTGCCATTTTGTAGATTCTGTGTAATCTGAGTCTGAGTCCAGATTGACGATTCTTACTACCTTCACGTTTTGTATTTCCTTTTGAGATTTTCGTGAGATGGCTACCTGATCTATCTGAAATTCACCGTGGTTGGTATTAGGTGAAATCCAAGTCTCCTGATTCCTTAGCAAGTGTTTGAAGGCTGTAGATTTAAAGAACAACCCAAAAGTCCAATACAGATCCACCAATCGTTCCGTTGCAGTTAGTTAGCTTATGCGCCTGATAATTGCTCATTATGTTGCTGTATTTTTTCTCTCTTACGAATTGAGCATTGAAGTCAGCAAGCAGTATGACGGTGTGCCTCTCTGGAAGTTTAGAGATAATATCTTCTAAGTCTTCCCAGAATTTAGCAGTTCTGAGTGGATTGCGTCTGTTGTCCTGGTTGGTTGGGGCATGTACATTGACTATTCTGTAGTCCTTGTTTGCACATTTGAGAGAGAGGATGGATACACCAGTGCTCGGGGAGGTAAAGTCGGTCACTGAATCCAGTATCCTGTGACTGATTATAAATCCTGTACCTAAGTGGGGTACGTTCTTCATTACCCGATGATCCACTTTTCCCTTGAGGATTCTGTAGCCTTGGGACTCGAAGGCTTGCTCGGCCGTAAATCTCCAGGAAACCTCCTGTACTGCTGTCAGTATTATGTTGTGTCGTGTTAGTGAATCAGTCAGATGTATTAGTTTATCCACTTTTAGCCGTGAGTTAGCATTAAATGTTGCGAAGAAGCTTTGCCGTCTTGGTCTGAGTTTACGTCCGCTGATTTCAGGATGCTCTGACTCATCCTTAACGCATGTTGGTGCGGACTCCCCAGAATCCGATGGTCCGTTAACGTCACCATAGGTGATGTTGGATTGGTTACCACCTGGAGTAATGAATTCAGCGAGATTCTCCTCCATGCTCAGTTGATGAATATTCTTTGTGGGACAG
Source organism: Phosphuga atrata (assembly GCA_944588485.1). NCBI lineage: Eukaryota > Metazoa > Arthropoda > Insecta > Coleoptera > Silphidae > Phosphuga > Phosphuga atrata. The sequence continues at coordinate 7,271,847 of OX155907.1, forward strand.
TGACGAGCCACTCTCCAAGATACTACCCAAGTTGTTAGCTTGGGAGGCTTCTTATTCGGGGTTGTCACCCCTAGGCAGGTCGCCTTCACTACGGCTAAGGTGCCCTGTCCACCCCACCTTTCCCAGGTGTTAAGCTCTGGGTCATGGTTTACCGAAGATGTTTTATATATGATGTTTTATATATGATGTTTTATATAGGTATATTGCATAGGCGTAGCCAGGGGGTTTGGGGGTTCAAACCTTCCCCGATATATGCAAAATATAACATAAATATTGAATTGAAATAAGGAGGGACGAATAGAGATGACTCTTTTCAAGAGAGCATGGTAGATGTGAAGTTTAGGAACCCTTGTGTGTCAGTTTTTTCATAAAACCCCATCCCGAAACTAAAACCTGGCTACGCCCGTGGTATATTGTTTACATTTATTTTATACTAAAATACTTTTACTCAATTTTGCCTTATACTGTCATGTTTAATTATTTAGATACGGATCATTGAAGTAGTGGTTTAATCAAACTATGAATTAAAAATTTTTATTCAGCTAGTGATTTAAAAATATCAAATAAAGTGCGTCTTCTGGCAACGCATCAAAATAACTGATTCAAACAATACTCTAAGCAAAATTTTAACTTGAATGGTAAACAATTTTATCGTTGTCAAAACAACAACATAGTCATTGCCATGCTACTACTACTATTCGTATCGGGATCACACTATGTCCTTCCAAAAGTTTGCGGCTCTGATAGTCTTGTCATTTGCTAAAATTAAGTCGTTCCCTGTGCATCTCTGTCCCATGTCGGTGCAGGTCAGCAGGTGCGGGGGATTCTTGATTTCTCCGCAAGAACACTGAGGGTTTTCGTCCTTTCGGTAGCATGTCCGTTCGGTAGCATTCCCCATTTTTGCAGGTTTTCTCTGCACCTCGAGACTCCTGTGCGAAGTCTGTTGTGCGTTCTCCAGATTGGGAGGAAATGTCCCGCTGACAGCTCCTCTTTTTGTTGGGTGTTTGGGTCTTGGGCCTCAGTGCGCCATTTCTGGAGCCTTCTGGCTTCCTGAGAGACTTGCCAAGGTGCTGTTCTGGCCAAAAAGCTGTGGCGTGATCGGAGTCTGGGTCTACCGTGTTGGTGGCCATAGAGCGGGTGCCTTGGCTCGGTCTCTCGTCGCCTCCTTTCTGCCTCAGCGGCTACCTCACTCCTGATGTGCGGCGGTGCTATCCCAGCGAGAGAGTATACCTGATGAAGTGGCGTAGGCTTCAGGCAACCTGTTATTAGGTGGACTGCATGATACAAAGGGACGTCAATTTGCTTTGCGTGAGTGGATGCACACCATACTGGAGCGGCGTATTCGGCTGCAGAGAAGCTTAATGCAAGGGCTGAGGTTCTCAATGTTACTGGATGTGCTCCCCACGACCTACCAGTCAGTTTCTGGAGAAAGTTGTTTCTTGTTGCTACCTTTTTTCTGGTGTTGAGGCAGTGGCGTTTATATGTGAGAGCTCGATCTAGTGTTACCCCGAGGTATTTTGGAGTTGGGCAGTGTTCTAAGTGCTGGTCACACCACACTATACTCATCTGTCTCTTTGCCTCCCTGTTGCGAAGGTGGAAGGCGCACACTTGAGTTTTTGCTGGATTCGGTCTAGGAGATTGTGCTCGGTCGAGGAGATTGTGCTCGGTTGAGGAGCTTGTTCAGGGCATTTGTCAGTTTTCTCTCTACCTCATGGAAACTATTTCCTTGGGCTGTTAGCGCTGTGTCATCAGCATATATAAAGTGACTTATCTTCCGCCGTATGGGTTGGTCGTTGGTATAGATATTGTACAGTAATGGGGCCAATACACTGCCTTGCGGAAGTCAGTTCCTCTTCAGGCGCCATCTACTATTTTTCCCTAATATGCTGACAAAGAAACGGTGGTTTTGGAAGAAGGCTCCGACAATCGACGTGATGTGGAAATCATTTGTCATTTCATACAGTTTGCATAGCAATTTTCCGTGGTTGACCGTATCGTATGCGGCAGATAGGTCAATGAAGGCAGCCTCTGTGATCTTCTTCTCTTCGAAGCCATCCTCGATGTATTGAACAAGGTTTATGACCTGTCCGCCACAAGATTTCCCCGGTCTAAAGCCAGCCTGTTCCGGAATTAGCTTCTCATCGATAGTCGCTGAGATTGTGTTCAGAATCATTCGCTCCATTAGCTTAAACGTCTGGCATAGGAGGGAGATTGGTCGGATTTTAGGCTCATTTTGCTCTTTCCCAGGCTTTAGGAGAGCAACGACCCTGGCTTGTCTCCATAATTTTGGTATCTTGAAGGTATTGATACACGTGTTGAACATTTTGAGCAGCCACTGAAGTTTTTCTGGGCCAAAGTTCTTAATCTGTTCTGCTCTGATATCATCTAGACCCGCTGCTTTGTTTGGTTTCATGGCGGCAATTGCTTTAGTATGTTCTTCGGTGCTAAATGGAGTTCGAAAAGATTCGACTTCCTCTGCTATGTTTCGAGTTTTCCTGGCTTTGTTAGTTTTCCTCGATAGTTTGCCGTTAAGGAGCAGCTGGGTGGCCACCTGGTCGGCGGTGACCTTGCTGAAGTTCATAGGGGCGCTAGTGGGGTCACGATTGAGGTTTTTCAGTGTAGGCCAAGCTCGCCTGCTTTTTTGCTTAATGTCAAGCTCCTCCATCAGCGTTGTCCATTTTTCTCTTCTACTTTCGGCAATTGTAACCATTGGCATTTCTCCGTCTGCGATGGTTTCCTCCGAGAAGGGGTCATCTTGGTAATGTTGCCTATACTTATTCAGCAGCTCTCTGTCCGATGTCCTCACCCCTGGTATAAATTCAGTCCTACATCCACTCGGTATGAACCTTCTTGATATTTGCTTTACTGTGTCTACGAAATCCTTGTAGTTCTCCGGTGTCGGTGTAATTTGTGCGAGTGCCCTGTCCAGTTCTGTATTGTATGGGTCCCATTTCTCTTTTTTAAAATTACAACGTCTTTTGAACGGTACAGCCTGGGGTTTGAGTAAAGCTTCGGTAAGGCATATAATTGGTCGGTGTTGTGACTTCGGTATGGGTTGGCTGACTATTTTCCTGCATTGGGCTTCAATATTCTTGGATACGAATATGTTGTCGGGGTTGTATCCTCTTCTCCATCCTCTGTCAATGCTAAAATCACGAAACATCGAACTCTTGCGAAAGTTATTTTAAAGTTATTTTATTATGCAAGTGTTGCAAGTGCCATAGACACTTGAAAATGAACTTTAACAGTCGAAACTCTAGTGCAAAAACTGTGTTCTTCACAAGTTAATATAATAATATTTTCACAACAAATGATGTTAAAAACGTAGTGATTTTTTCAATTTTGAGTATGTGCTAAGCTTTGTTGCGCTTTTGGTTATATTTTCACTTATGTCAAAATGCTTTTTTGGTTTTAAAGAAAGTAGCCGCAATATCTCTTACGTTGACGCGATGGCTTAATTAGTGAATTGTTTAAGAATAAATTCAGAGATAGGCGTTACAGCTTTCAAAATTTAAAACTCAAGATCTAAAAATAAAACAGGTTAAAACCGGTAACCGATATTATTTATTTTGTTTTCACTCATGAACGAAGTATGGAAATTTTGTTTTCGTTTCCGTTTTCGATCCTACAAATATTTCGGATAATTTCGTTCTTTCGTTTTCGTTCCGCTCTTAGTGCCTGGTTTACTTAGATAAATTCCAACAAATTTTTCTTGAATTGTCAGACAATCATCATCATCAGTAGTGCTACAGCCCTACAGGGCCTCTTTCAGGGACTTTCTCCAGCCTCGTCCGCCATCCTTTCCGGTCTCTGGCAAGTACCTTCCAGTCAGCTGCACCAATTTTTCTGGCATCCCCAGAAACGCCGTCTTTCCATTTCAGCCTTGGTCTCCCTCTGCCTCTACTGCCGGTTGGTATGGCCTCAAAGTTTCTTCGCGTTGGCACGTTCTTGTCATAGCGTGCTACATGTCCTGCCCATCTTAACCTGCTAATCATGATTGTTGTTATTATGTCTCTGTTTCCTGACAATCTGTATAGGTTATAAAGTTCAGAATTGTGGTATTTTGACCCGCGTCTATCGTCCTGCGTTCTTTTGTGGCAGCCATAAACTTTGTCCTATTTGCATTTATTTGTAGTCCCATATTTCTTGCGGCATTCTTAAAATTTACAAAGATTTCTTTTGCTTTTCGGAGAGTTCAGATCCATGATGTCTGCATATGCCTGCGCCTGTGATGACTTATTAAAGATAGTACCTCCAGTATCCAGTTCCGCACAACATTGTGAGACAATGTTCATATACGTGGTCTATTAGAAAAGTATCCGACCTTTAGCCGGCAAAAAAAACTGGAATACCTGGAGCGTTGTAAACTTAATCACCCTCTAAGTAGTTTCCTTGGGACTCCACACACTTCTCCCAGCGGTGCCGCCATTGTTGGAAGCATTCCGAAAAAGCCTCTTTCGGAATCGACTTTAGCTCGGCTGTCGTTGCAGCCATAATCTCCTCTCTTGTCTCAAATCGAGTTCCTTTCAATGGCCTCTTGACTTTGGGGAATAGCTAGAAGTCACAGTGGGCCATATCAGGAGAGTAAGGAGCCTGTCGAACCCAGAGGAGTCTGGTTTTTCGCCAAAAAAATTGTGAACCAAGAGCGAAGAATGTGCTGGAGCATTGTCGTGATGGAGTCGCCAATTTCCTGATGACCACAACTCCAGTCGCAATTTCTCGGATAGTCACACGACGGTCCCGCATCACCACCATTCACTTTGGCAATGATATGGTCATTTCGGCATGTTGATGGCCGACTAGAGCATGGCTCGCTTTCCACCGATGTGCGACCATCTTTAAACCGGTTGTACCACTCCTTAATCTGTGTAATGCCCATAGCATCGTCACCGAAAGCCGTCTGAATCTTCCGAATGGTTCCCACCTGGTTGTCGACCAGTTTCTGGCAAAATATGATGCAGTAGCGCTGCTCCAGTCGTTCCATCATTTTACTTGCATTGAAAAACCGACAAGAGCACTACACACTACGTCACTCGAACACTGCTCGACAGCAACTGACGCTATCTACAGGCGGGAAAAAATTCACGCATGCGCACGAAGGTTCAATGTCGGCCCAGGCAAGCGCGCTTGATTCAAATCTATCAGGTTTTCAAAAAAAAAATAATGTCGGATACTTTTCTAACAGACTGAAATCAGAGAAATCTTAGAAAATCTACAGTACCATAGGATATCTACAGTAAGACTTAATTTTATTATAAAGATTTATTTATTACTTTTTCAGTAATAAGAAAAATAATCTGTATAACAAATTCAGGCTTACTGTATAACATTTGCTGTAATTTAAAATTGTTTCGTTTTCTAGAAAAGATTGTTGATATTCTGGTCTTCTTTATTTGGGTTTGAACTAGGTTTAAATAAGTTTAAATACACGTAGGTTGGTCAGAGAGTCTAAAAATTGACTCCCCTTGCACTCTTAACCAACTTAATTTAAAAATAATCACTAAAACAGCTAATTAAAAATAATTGTTATTAACAACGAAAATTACATTATTATAAATAAAAATTGAGGAATTGCTTATAAATTTAGATAAAATTTATTATTAAAAACAAATAGTTTTTATTTAAATCTGTTTACTTAAAAGGTGAAAACGGCCCTCAAATTATTAGTATTTATTTGTTTTTATTATTTATTTATTTTATCATTATTAATAATGCGTTTCCAAAATCTCGCGCTGTTTTTCTGCCTTGCGCATTCACCATTATTGATTAAATTTTAAATCTCCTTTCCCTTTTATATTCGTTTATATAAACAAACAGCAACTTTAATCCAAACAAATTCCAAACACGAACGAACCAGAACAAAATAAATTAACAAAACCGGATATTTTATTTTTAATCAGAAACAATAATATTAGAAATTCATTTCCTTTACAATAATATTAGAAACCTAAATTAACAACAACAACAAATCTATTTAATCCAAACATAAATTATCTAATTAATATTTAATCATTTTTTAATTGTAATATAAACATTTTTTTTTAATTCATTGTTCAACAATTAATCAGAATAATATAAACATAATTACAATATAAATATAATTTAAGTGTATTATAATATATTTAATTGTAATTTAATTTAATTGTAATATAAACGAAATTTCTAACTATTTATCTATTATATAAAAATTGTTTTACATAGTTTGTGTTTTAGGGATGATGTTGAACAATCACAGCCCACCATCAAGCACGCCCTTGGAGCCATGCAGAGTGGTACCTTACATGAGCGTGCCAGCCCTTCGCGGTCTTTCCTTGCCTAGCAGCGCCGTCGCCCTTTCAGCTTACGACCGTCTAACACTTGGATCGTTTCCACAACCCTCTACACCCTTTTCTGCATTCGATTCCGCTTTTATTTCAGCAGCTCATCAAGTAAGATTAACAAAAATGACTGATTTCAATGAATCAATCAGAATAATTTATTGATAAATGAGAATAAATATTTTTTAGTATGCTGCTGCTGTGTCGGTTGGAAGTGGATCAGCTGCAAGTATTTTATGTCATCCACAATATCCACTGGGCTTTGCAGCTTTAGCTGCAGCTCACAAGAATTCTAGCATCGCCGATTTGCGACTGAAAGCTAGAAAACACGCGGAAGCTTTAGGTTTGGCCCCAAGAGAAAAGACAACATAATTCCGCACAAAAAAAGATAAGAAAAACCAATGTAATATCTTTAAAGAAATAATAAGTTTGTGAAAAAATATATATTCAAAAAAAAACAAAATAAAAACAACCATGGGATATTTTTTAAAATAATAATAGTGATATTAAAATTTTAATTGTTTATTGATTTTGTATTTGTATATATGATTGAGGAGTTTATAAATCCGTAGGAGGATTTATAAATGTGTTTTCTTTAGGATAATGCTTGTGGTAAAAATAGGATCGAAGAAAAACAAAGCTTTGCCGATTTGGAATCGACGGGTTGTTTTTCTTTGATAAATGGATTACTAATTTGTGGCAAATCATTTTCAGGGCATTAATTTGGTGGAAAAGAAAAATTATTTATGAAGCATTTAATGTATTAATGTTAATATATTTATATTTCTTAAAACAAGAAAGATTCAAAAGGAATAAAAAAAGTAAAAGGATGTAAATAAATTATATGGACAAACGATTTTGTAATTTTCTTACTTTAACCAAAGTTATTTTTAGATGTAATTTCTAAGGGATGTAATTGTTAATTTGAAGCGACAGTCATTCTTCTATATTTTGGTTTTGAGATGATATTGAATCAAACCTAGGCTGTCAGTAACAATTACTAGCTGTTTCTCTTGCTGATTGGACGTAATTAGATTAGTGGCTACATACTAGCTGTACAAACAAGGGTCAGCAAAGCAACTGAACTCGCAACGTCACAATCAAGGCTTTCCCCTATTATAAAACCCCTGTTACTACACTTTTTTTAGATTTGTTCACTGCCGCCACATTGCAATAAATTTTTCCAAATTACATTTTTATTTCATTAAATCATTTCAGACAACTCCCTATTGAATACCAATTGCCCATCTTTTTATTTATTTACAATTTCATTACTAAAAAAATGTAATAATAATATTATATGTAGTCAAATAGTTGTATGTAGTCAATGTAGTATATGTAGTCAATTATATGTAGTCAAGTTAAATATGTAGTCAATTATCTAAAATATTAGACCAATTTATTAACCTAATATTAGAAATAATAGATTAATGAATTTATACTTTTAAATAGGTTTATAAGACCAATTTAAATTTAAAAAAAAATCATTCAAATTAAGAGAAATATTTTAGGTTATAAAAAATGAAAAAGGGTTTACTAATATCAAAAACTTGATAGATAGCAATAGTTTCTTCAAAAAAAAAAACGGCAGGCCCGTAGCCAGGGGTACCCGCAGCAGGCTTTTTTATGTTAAAAAGAATTTGGTATCTCTTTAGGCACTTCAAGGTTCCTTCTCCGTATTTAATTATTTATTAACTTATTTTATTTATTGTTCTTCATAAATATGCATTCAAAAACTGATACTTCAACATATGTAGAAAAATATGTATACATTTGTATATATGTTACCGTGAAAGACCGAAATTTGGGGAATGTCGACTTTCACCGGTGAATGTCAACATTCAGATAGTCGATTGGTGTATGTCCGAAATATTTGTTAAATACCCTTATTTCTGACTTACACCGGTGAATATCGACATTCACCATGCACTAATGGTGAATGTTGAATAATGGAGATTTATATTTATTTTCTTCTCCGTAACAGGGAATATGCAAGAGATTTAGATTTACTTGATTTTTTTACCCCCGATACTTTACCCGGGGTGGGTAAGGGGTGACGGCAATAACCACCATGTAAGTCCGACCCAAATGTCAACCTCTCCTGCACGCGGTGCCCGCTGCTAGATAACGAACGAGGCTCTGGCGACCGAGTCATGGCGGTATAACCATTCAAACGAGAATAAAGGAAATGTATTCTCACCGTGAGGGGTTGCTAGTCTCCCAGCGGGCGCCTCCCCAGGGGGCGGGTAGGGGAAAGCCTCCCAGATATGGGTGGTACCGGGGAAATTAAATACCCGGGGCGGACCGAAACTAGCAACAACAGTAGCGTCTGACCCAGAGTGGGCGGTTGCAAACGGCGTCTGACCCAAAATGGGCCGCCGAAAACCAAACTCACCAACCCGTCTTGCCAGCGTGGTGTTTTACGGCAAAAACCCCTTTATTTTTACCCATGAAAATGATAGATGTAAACAAACAAATACCCCAGGCGGATAGGAGAATATCTCCACAGTTCCGCAATGATAACCAATCATTCTGTCCCACGGATTCTGGGGGGGACAAACATAATGAAGCAGAAAACCTACTCAACAAAGAAGCAGAATATACACATGTATATCGCAACCTACAACACAAGATCGCTACAATCAGAGGAAAGACTCACCGAACTCGAGCGAGAATTAGATCATATAAAATGGGATGTTGTTGGTCTCAGCGAGATTAGAAGACGGGGAGAGCAACTAATAAAACTAAAATCTGGGCATAGCCTATATTATGCGGGAAACGACGAAAATTCCAATGGTGGAACCGGTTTTATAATACATAAACGTCACAGCAAGAATATAATTTCCATAAAGAAAATCTCCCCTAGAGTGACTAGCCTGGTCCTGAAACTAAATACAAGATACCACATAAAAATCGTACAAATCTATGCACCGACGACCAACTACAGTGATGAGGAAGTAGACATCTTCTACGACGATATATCTACGGCCCTAAGAGAGCAACCAGTCCAATTCACCATTGTATGCGGAGACTTCAACGCCAAAATCGGAATGAAAAGCGACGATACGGAAATTTCTTTAGGAAACTTTGGACTGGAAGGCAGGAATAACCGAGGTGAGACGTTGTTGGGCTTCCTACTACAAAACAACCTATTTCAAATGAACAGCTTCTTCTATAAAAAACTAAATCGAAGATGGACCTGGGAAAGTCCAGACGGCCGCACAAGAAATGAAATAGACTTTGTAATAACGGATAAGAAACATATAATTAAGGACGTAACGGTATTAAATAGATTTGATACTGGGAGCGACCATAGAATGGTGCGATCAAAAATAACCATTGATATAAAGAAAGAAAGACACAAAATGGTTAAAAAGACAACCAACCAACAATGGCGCAGCCCACTAGATGTAGAGGAATACCAACAGTGCATCGCAGACCGGTTGACGAGTGGAAACGCGGACAAAAATGAAAACATCAAGAACCTAAACGACCGAATAACAAATGCCATAATAGAAAGTCAAAGTACATGCTGCCCTAGAACAAAACAAGAAGAAAAACTCAGCCAAGAAACAATACAGCTGATGCAAAGTAGAAGAAACATGAGAAGTGAAGAGACAACCTCCATCGAAGAACTACGAGAGATAAATAAACAGATATCGAAGGCAATAAGGCGCGACATAAGAGCACATAATAAAGATAAAATTCAACAAACCATAGAAAACAACAAAAGTATGAAGGTCCTGCGTAGAAAACTGGGAAGCGGGAAGAGACAAATAACTAAACTCAGAAATAAACAAGGAAATATAACAACGAACAGAGAGGAGATCCTAAATGTCGTTGAAGAATTCTACCAACTTCTATATACAAGCCAAAAAGAACCAATCCCGGAATCTGAACCAGATATCGTATCAAATAAAAAGGGCATCATAAACCAAGGGTCTGAAATACTACCAGATATTACTTTAGATGAAATAGAATTAGCCTTAAGTAAAACGAAGACAAACAAAGCCCCCGGAGGTGACCACGTCACCGCAGACGCCATCAAAATCGGAGGTGTCCACCTGCTAGGAAAAATCAGAGACCTGTTCAATCTTTGCCTGTTCAACAGTACAGTACCAAATGAATGAAACAACGCTATTGTGATCTTAATACACAAAAAAGGAGATATAGCTGACCTAGAAAACTATAGGCCGATAAGCCTTCTAAGTCATCTCTACAAACTATTTACAAGAATAATAACAAATAGACTTGAAAATAAACTGGACTTCTACCAACCAGTGGAACAGGCAGGATTTCGCACAGGATACGGAACCAATGACCTTCTACAAAGTGTTAAAACAATAGTCGAGAAAAGTATTGAATACAACAGACCACTCGTACTGGCCTTCATAGATTTCCATAAAGCATTTGACACCGTCGAGTTAGATGCAGTTATGGAAGCACTACAGGAATGCCGTGTCGACCATCGCTACACGAGAACCATTTACAACATCTACAAAAACGCCAGTATGACGGTTCAACTCCATGAAAACACCAAACCCATTCCAATTGGTAGAGGCGTGAGACAGGGGGATACGATATCGCCTAAATTGTTCACCGCGGTTTTGGAACTCGCTTTCAAAAAGCTCAACTGGGAAAGAAAGGGCATAACCATAGATGGCAAAAATCTATCAAATCTGCGATGTAATACCGTAAAAGCATGTAATACCGTAGGCCTAAGAATAAACTATTCCAAAACAAAATGTATGACAAACTTGGTCCCGAGCAGACAGATAGATGTAGGCGATAGAGATATTGATTTCGTAGACAAATACACCTATTTAGGTCACGAAATACGCATAACTAGAGACAAACATGCGAATTTAAAAGAAGAATAATCCTCTCTTGGGCCGCATATGGAAAACTTTGGGACGTATGTTAAAGCGATCTGCCAGTCTGCTTGAAAAGGAAAGTGTTTGATCAATGTGTATTGCCAGTTATGACCTACGGCACTGAAACCGCAACACTCACCGTCGCCACTGCAAAAAAGCTCCAAATTGCACAACGAAAGATGGAAAGATCGATGCTCGGCGTGTCGCTAAGAGACCATATCACAAACGAAGACCTACGCCGAACAACAGGTGTCACAGATGTGGTTGTGCGTATGGCGAGGCTAAAGTGGAACTGGGCTGGACACGTGGCCCGAATGTCAGATGGAAGATGGACCAAGAGACTACTGGAGTCGAGGCCAAGAGCAGATATACGAAGCAGGGGGAGGCCCCCCACAAGATGGACAGACGATATAAAAAGAACAAGAGGAGCCTGGATGCGAGAGGCTCAGGATAGGAGGAAATGGGCGGAAATTGGGGAGGCCTATGTCTAGCAGTGGACGCAAAGGGCTGTTTGATGATGATGATGACTTTACGATCTTGACATTACACCTATACCATTATTTTCTTATTTAGTTTGTATTTAATTCCAAAAATTAACATCAAAAAGTCCAAAATATACGAGCGAAATTCAAATTGGCGAAACGCATCACCATTGGTCGAACCGAAACCAGGAACTGTGAGGTACAAATTATGATATTGATCGGCGTCGATGTAGGTAGGGTGGACTATGCACCTCGATTGCGACTTTGTCAAATTCTTTATCTGGTGTACTTATAATAGTGTTTTTGCATTCCATTACAAAACAATATCTATAACATGGTTTTTTTAGCTTCTTCCATTATCGAAATAGCGAATCAAACTGAAAATCCTTAACTGTCAACAACTGTCAATAGTAAACAATACTGCAAATAGTAAACAACACTGAATGACAACGAGAGTTGTGACGTCAACCAAAGCGCGCGAAAAATGGGACCCTGGTGTACTTCCGTCTAATTTCAACGCCCTTTTTATAAACTGAAGTTGTACCTTTTCTACTTGTTCCATTTCGTTCATACCCCATATTTCCGCTCCATACCACAAAATACTCCGAACACACGCTTTCCACACTATCATTTTTGCCTTTCGTGGCAAATCTCTTCAAATCTCTCTCTCCTCTCTTCAAATTTATCTTTCCAAGAATTTTACACACAAAACCTGTTAGCAGAAACCCATGCTTTTTTACATATGAAATTAATGTGCTCATTATTGGACCCATTACTACCAAACATAAATCCCAAGTATTTGAATTTGCTAACCTGCTCTATAACCTCTTCCCCCCACATCAAGCTTTCCTCTTTCTTACCAACTTTCTTTCTAAACACCATCCACTTAGTCTTCTCTACATTTACACATAACATTCTTTTCTCAAAATATCTTTTAATCCGTCCAATCATCTCTTTCATTTCCCCTTTTGTTCTTGCTAAAGCAACTATGTCATCCGCGTAAGCTAGAGACCACACTTGCATCCTACCTATTACCACTCCTCCTGCCTGCCCATTTTTTAAAACCTATTCTAAGTCATTTATAAAAACATTAAATAGGACAGGGCTAAGTGGACACCCTTGTTTTAACCCTTTCCTAACCCAGAATCTTTCGGAGTTTTTTTCAATTATTCTTACTCTGCAGCTTGTCTTGCCATATAGATCTGTAACCGCCTTCACTAGCCAACCACTAATTCCTTTTGCTCTCATCATTTCCCATAACATGTTTCGGTTTACTGTGTCATATGCCGCTTTAAGATCTATGAATACAGCATACACCTTTCCACCTTTCTGTGCCAGCTCTTGCTCTATTACGTATTTTAAGGTAACCAGCTGGTCCGTTGTTCCCCTCCCTTTTCTGAATCCCCCTTGTACTTCCGGAATCACTTCCTTTTCCTCAATTTCTTCCTGTATTTTCATCTCCACTACTTTTGCATATATCTTATATGATGTATCCATCGGTGTGATGCCTCTGTAATTTTCTGCTTCTCCCTTATTTCCTGCTTTGAAAATTGGTACGATGTCTGCTTCCCTCCAGCTTTCTGGAATTGCTTGCTGTCCTTTGAAAATCTTGTTGTATAATTCGTGGAGTTTTTTTGTATTGAAACCGGCGCTAGTTTCCACGCTTCATTTGGGATTCCATCCGGACATGTCGCTTTTCTTCTTTTCAGTCCACCCAGCACTTGCTCCATTTCCTCCCACATAATTTCTGGTCGATGGCCTTCTTCTTCTTTTCCGTTCTCTTCCACTGTTTCCTCTGCTCCCTTATCTTCTTTTCCGTCCAGCAACTGCATAAAATGTGCTCTCCATCTTTCCATCTTAATTTCATTAACTTTCCGGGTTGCTTTTTCCTCATTTTTGGCAATAAACTTCCATATTTCTCTTTCACTATTGACCTTCCCAGCCTCCTCCATTTGTTTTCTTTGCCACGTTTCTTTTTTGTTCTTCACAAGTTCTTTCATTTGGTCCTTTATATTTTTTAATTTACCTGGAGTTCCTCCGCTCTGTCTCCATCTCTTGACATCCTCTCTCAACTCTTTTTTCTTGGAGATATATTCTTTATCAACCCATGCGCTGTTATTATGATCCCTCCCGACATTTTTCCATACTATCGCCTCAAGAACTTTAGATACCAGTCGTTCTAGGCTATTTTTTGATTCTAGCTGACAGTTTTACAGGTTGCCCTTAAATCTTTGTACCGCCTCTTTATTCCATATCGCTACTGATTTCTGATTCTTCGTCTGGCTACTAACCACCGTTTTTCCTTTTACCGTTACTTCCAGCGGGAAAGGATCCGACTCTATCCTGTTCCCTACTTCCATGCTGATTATATCACTTGTTGCTGCCTCGTTTGCTACTACATAGTCTATCACTGACATCCCTCTTCCCCCTACATACGTTGTCTCTCCACTCCAATCTCCCTCCGTGCATCCATTTAATATGTTCCATTTTTTTTCCGTCGTCCAGTCAAGCCATTTTCTACCATCCGCGTTGATTATTTTGTCTTTGGATTTTCTTGTTACTTCATGTCCTCCTTCCCCGAGATTCCAAACCTGGCTCTCCCCTATTCTTACGTTCCAGTCCCCAGCAATTATAACTTTAGACAAGGTTTCCTCGTTTGCTTCCGGCTCTATTTCCGTTAATAATTCTTCTAGTCTTTTATTATTATAAACTGTAATTTATATAATACTTCCATTTATCCCCGTTTAATTTTATCTTTCTTATTTGAATCCCTTCGCCGTAATCTTCTCCCCTATAATTCTCTTCCTCTATGTTCTTCTATACTCCGGTTATTAAACCGCCTCTTGGTCGCCCCATGTTGAAATCTCTTTTTGCCCATTGGCACTTCCAAGTTATCTGGCAGTTCGTCCTCCTCCCAATCCTTTTCGTCAATCCATGTTTCCACTATTCCAATTATATCGAAGCTCTTCATGTAAGCCAACAAGTCATCCTTATTATCCGCTCTTAATTTTCTCTTCAAACCTGCTACATTCCAACACAATATCTTCGTTTGCTTCGTGACTTGCTGGTTTTCCATCTCCCTATTCTTTTTTACTGAAATTTTATATCCTTTATTCCTGTAACATCATTGTAGTGGTAACACCTCTGGTTTACTTCCATTTTTCGGTATTATACTCTTACAAACTTGCCTCTTTCCCTCAATTCTTTAGCTTTCTGTCTTATCTCCCTATGCACCTCTCTTTCTTTCTCTGTGAGATCATTATCCACGTAGACCTGCGATCCTTTTAATTGGTTTTTCATTTTCATTATCCTTAGTTTTTCCTCCCAGTTATTCATTTTAATTAATATTGCTCTGGTTTTTCCATTTGTCGGGCTTCCTATTCTGTGCATGTTTTGTACCGCATTTATTTGAAATTTGTCCCTTAGCAAGTCCTCTACTTCTTTTTCCCACGTAGCTTCTTCTTTAATTCTATTCATAACTATGTTTAACTTTCTTTCTTTCTTATCCTTTCTTTCTTCCCTAAAATTTTCAATTTTAGCCAATTTCTTTTCCATTCGCTTTCTTTCTGCTTCTATCTTACATTCCCTGTCTGCACTTGCCTTCATTAAGTCTCTAATCTCATTCTCCAAGCCTATAATTTTCTCTCTTGCTAATTTATTTTCTTCCCTCATCGCTTTTAGTTCCTCTGTTAATTCCGTTCTCCACTTTTCCTAATCTCTTTTATCTTCTTCTAATTTCTTCGTGAATCGCTTCAGCTCACGTTTTATCTCCGCCATTTCCTGGATCACTGAGAGATTTGCTTCAATCAGCGAACGATGCGATTTGTGGCCATCCTTAGGGCTATCCCCTTTTGGGCAGGTCTCCTTCTTTCTCTTAGAGCAGGGGGAACGGCCTAGCCGTTTTTTAGATTGGAATGGGTTGGCCTGTTCACTATCGGAACTGCGTTCCTTCTCACTATACTCCATATCCTTTCTTTTTTTTCTTTCTTTTCTTGCTACCGTTATCTTTGCTTTTTTTCTTTTTCTTCTTTCCTTACACTCAGTCCCCTTTTCTCTTTCCTGTTCTCCTGGTATGATTATAAGGCTTTTTGGGGTTTTCGTGGCCCCTTCTGTCGTAGGGCTGCGCTGAAAATTCGATGCTAGCGAACTACCAGCGGTTATAATCGCAACTAAACTTTTTGTCAAACACTCGCACGTCTTACTTACTCGAACTCTCGAATCGAACTCCTCCACCAGAGCGTGTCTGTGATTGTCGACATACACCAGTGAGGGTCCGAATGTACAACAAACTAATGAAATATTCGATCTTTCAGCGACGTATTTGGTATGTGTTGACATTCACCGGTGAAAGTCGACATTCTCCAATTTCGTCATTCACGGTAATATATAAACATACCCGTATACACACATAAAACAGAGAACAAAACGAAGAACTCGTTTAGGCATTATAGAATTATAATGCCCAGTCTTCTACGCGCCCTAGACATTTCATAATTTTGGAATTATGAATTCATTGAATCATAACAAGATTGTTAAGAGTACGGTGACACTTGACACAGCAAATTCGACATATTTTGCTTCTTCTTCTACTTTGGACCACGCTTGTTGGGCTTTGTTGGGCTTTGTTCTTTGCCCAGTATTGTCGCATCTTCTGCCGGTGTAACTCCTTTCTCTCTTCTACTTTCCTTTAGGGTGCGTCTCACAGACCCTCTGTTTTGGAGATCTGTTTTTCCCAGTTCTTTAATATCCTTCTCGGTTTCTGTCAACCAAGTGGAACGAACCTTCTTGTTTTGCCAGAAGGCGAAAAGACGGTTAGTTAGTCGGTTTGGAAGCAATCTTGCAACGTGGTCATAGAAAGCTACCTTCTTCTTCTTTTCCTTGTACAGTCAGAGAGCCTCTCTATATGTTCGTAGAGCTCAGAGTTATGTCGTCTTCGGAATTCCCCATTTTCGTTTACCGGGCCTAGGATCTTCCTGAGGATTCTCCTCTCTCTGATTTACAATTTTTCTACCAGACCTCTTCGGTTCAAGGATAGACAATCCATGGCATACAGGGCTTCTGGTCGTAAGACTGATGTGTAGTGCTTAAGTTTCAGCTTGCGTGACAGACATTTCTTGTTGTAGGTGTTCTTAGTCAGTCGATAGCCTAGTTCTAACTTGTTGACTCTCATGGATAATGATGCCCTTTCTGATAAATTGGGCTCAATCCATTCGCCGAGATACTTCAATTTCTCAGTCCTCTTGATGTTTCCCTGCTCTAGTAACATCACTCTGTTTGCTTCTTCGATGTTGGTGAAAAATTCTGTTTTCTCCAGCGACACTTCAAGACCCACTTTGGCAACCTGTTTTCTGAGGCAATTTACCTGCATTGTTGCCATTTCAAGAGAATCAGCAATCAGTGCCATGTCATCTGCAAAGGCCAAGCAATTTACAATCAGTCCATCGTTCTTACGTCCCAGGCAGATACCACTCTGAACACCCAAGTTGATCAGTTCCTTGCACCATACTCTCATAACCTTTTCAAGAACACAGTTGAAGAGAAGTGAGGGAAGTCCATCTCCTTGTCTCACTCCAGTTTTTATTTCGAAGCTTTCTGCGATCTCTTCTCTAAATTTTACCTTGGAATGAGTGTTGGTCAAGGTTTCTAGGATGAGCCTGCGGGTTTTGTTGCCTAGTCCTAGTTCCTGGAGTACTTTGTTAAGCGTTTCTCTATAAGTGGAATCGTAGGCCTTCCTAAAATCAACAAAGGTGACGACCACATTGCGGTTTCTCATCTTGGAGTATGCAAGTACAGTTTTAAGATTAAGGATCTGTTCAACACAGAATCGGGTCTTCCTGAAGCCCCTCAGGTATTCTCCCAGTTGACTATCCAGCTGAGTTCCTGCCCTTGTTTGTAACGCCTTGGAGAGAATCTTGTATGGTTAAAGTACTGAGCTAAAAGGTGGCAGTTGTCTTTGTCATTATAAGCCAGTTTGTCTTGTGAGTCTCTGAAGTGGAGTGTCTGAGTGTCTGTTTGATAGTTCCAAAGAAATCTCTGGAGTTATTATTAGCAAAGCTCTCTTCGAGTTGGGTTAGTTGGTTTTGCGTGAAGGTCCGTTTAGTTCATGGAATTATTTTGGCTGTAACCTTTCTTTGTTCCAAAAATTTATGCCAATTTTACTTGGGCTTAATAGTTTCACTTCACCCAGGCTATCTGTATTTGGGCTTTGCATTGTCACAGTCTACAGTCCACCTTGAGTTCATTGGCCGCCTTGACAAGAGTCTCCTTCAGTTGGTTCCAGCTGTTTAGATCTGTATTGTTCAGTCTCTGACTTACTTCTTGACTGTCCTTAAATCGCTCTACGTCAAATCTTACCATTTTTGAGGTTCTGTGTAATCTAGTGTTTCTAGGCTGGAGTCTTATTTTGATCTTTGAGAGGTAGTGGTCTGAGTCTAGATTGGTGTTTCTTAGCACTTTCACGTTTTGTATTTCCTTTTGAGATTTTCGTGAAATGGCCACATGATCTATCTGAAATTCACACAGGTTGGTATTAGGTGAAAGCCAAGTCTTCTGCTTCCTTGGCAAGTGTTTGAAGGCTGTAGACTTCATTAGCAACCCAAAAGTCCTACATAGATCCACCAATCGTTCTCCGTTGCGGTTGCTTCGCTTGCGCAGGATAATTGCCCACTATGTTTCTGTATTTTTTCTCTCTTCCCAATTGATCATTGAAGTCACCAAGCGGTATGACGGTGTGCCTCTCTGCAAGTTTAGAGATAATAGCTTCTAAGACTTCCCAGAATTTATCAGTTCTGTCTGGATTGCGTCTGTTGTCCTGGTTGATTGACTATGCTACAGCCTTGTTTGCGCATTTGCTCGGCGAGGTAAAGTCGGTGACTGAATCCAGCATCCTGTGACTGATTATAAATTCTGTATCTTAGTGGGGTACGTTCTTCATTGTCCCCTGGCCCACTTTTCCTTTGAGGATTCTGTAGCCCTGGGACTCGAAGGCATGTTCGTCCGTAAATCTGGTTTCCTGTACTGCTGTCAGTATTATGTTGTGTCGTATTAGTGAATCAGTCAGATGTTTCTGTTTACCCACTTTTAGCAGTGAGTTAGCATTAAATGTTGCGAAGAAGCTTTGCCGTCTTGGTCTGAGTATACGTCCAGAGATTCCAGGATGTTCCGACTCATCCTTAAAGCATGTTGGTGCGGACTCCCCAGAATCCGAAGGGCCGCTAAAGTCACCATAGGTGACGGTGGATTGCTTACCACCTGGGGTAGTGCATTCAGCGAAATTTTACTAAATGCTAAATGCTCAGTTGAAGAATATTCTTCGTAGGACAGTAGCGAGCCACTGTCCAAGATACTTCGCAAGTTGTTAACTTGGGAGGCTTATTATTTGGGGTTGTCACCTCTAGACAGGTCGCTTTCAGTACTGCTATTTTGCTTAGTATAATGGTATAATAATTACTTAGTATAATACTTAGTATAATGGTATTAGTATAAATTATACTTAGTATAAATACTTAGTATAATGGTAGTATAATAACATTTATTTTTAAATAACAACTTGGCAACTTGGTTTATATATGTTTCTCTGTTTCCTTTCATGATCATGTTTAGTTTTCCTTTTTGAATAATTGTTTAAAGGTCCCTGCCATCCGTAAGATATCAATTGATCTTCTTTATGCGATGTTAGTACACCTTTGCTGCGGAGATTGATGTTGTGCACGTCCGTTCGGAAGGTTATATTGTTATACTCTGTCAGTTAGACAGCAGCAATAGAACTGCTGCTGGATCTGACTCCGCTGCACCTTGTGGTGGAAAAGGCCGCCAGATCGGCGATTGTAAGGTTCAGCAAGGAATGAATAGGCAGAGATAAAATAATCGGGAGCAGAGACCGAAACAGCCTCGCTGCCAGGATCTCCTGGCTGGAAGCACGAAAAGACGAAATGCTATGCAAATGAGAAAACTTTTAAAAAAACTACACAGCAATGAGTAGTAGTAAAGCCGATTGGAGCGACGAATCCTCAGCATACCACATAGAGCAAAATGCTATCAAGTGGTATACAGATGGTTCGAAGACAAAGGAAGGTACTGGTACAAGAGTGTTTGGCCTCGTACCAAATACTTCGAATCCATGATGGGAACATTCCCAAGTATCTTCCAAGCAGAGGTACACGCAATTGAAAGATGTGCACAGTTTAACCACGACAGCAATAAAAGCAATCCCGTGTGGATTTGTGGCGAGCAAGGTTTAATAGCTGTAAAGACTGACCGAAGCCAAGCGAGAAACTACCTCCTGCCTACAGAGAGATATGGAGTACATGGAGATCACTCAACAGACTGCGGTCAGGAGTAGCAAGATATAAAACCACCTTGATAAAATGGGGTTTCTAAGGGCAGTCCTTGTTATGTGAATGTGGATATATCCAGACAAATCCAACCTCGGCACTAAGATTTGAATATGGGAGACCTAGCGTTTTAACGTCGAATCCGAACGATAAATTTCCAGAGAAGGTATTAGGCAATTGAGACCCCACGGTTGCCGGATTGGGGAATTAAGTGTGATGGGTTGCAGCCATTAGTTTTTAATTTGTGCTGCTTTAGTTCTGTGTGGGATTTGAACCCCAGCTGTCTGACTCAAGAGCCAAGGGCTTAGCTATCTGAACCATCACCATCACACAATAGTGCTGTAATAATAGGTGATCAGAATGTAGGACCAGTATTGTTCGATGGTAATCTGATATCTTACTTCAAGACGACCAAGACGTTTCTTCAAGACGACCTCATGCCAGCGTTAGCCACCTTATTTCCAAATCCGTTAGATCCTGATTTACCTTATGAACGAATATGGTATCAGCAAGAGGGAGCTCCACCCCATTATGCTGTGATTGTATGTGAACATTGGCCTGCGATCCGTCCGTCGTCAAGACTATCGTCTTGTCCACGTTCACTTTCAGTCCATAGGATTTGGCGATCCGGGAAATTTTATAGAGAATATCTGTTCCATCGGCATCTGTATCGGCCAAGATAGCGCTATCATCGGCGAACATCAGATCGGAAATGAAGTTGGTGTCATCGTATCGGACGCCTCGTCGACCATCCTCACAATCAATAGCTTTCCTCACAATGGCGTCTATAACCACATTGAAAAGCAGTGGGGAAGCGACGTCTCCCTGTCGAACTCCCGTTTGGATCAGAAAACCGTCCGATAATTCGTTCCGGATCCGTACGCAGCTAGTTGAAACGTCGTAAGCCGCTCGTAGAAGATGTATAATTTTTAAAGGCACATGCTCTGTTTCCAATACTGACCATAAAGAAGGCCAGTCGATGCAGTCAAAGGCAGATTTAAAGTCGTTAAAGACGATAATTGTCCGTTTTCCACACCGAATACGTTCTTCCATCAACTGGCGAAGTGCATATATTTGATCGATACAGCTACGATTTCGCCTAAATCCTGCTTGCTCCTCTCGACTTGTTTCCTCTCGATGTTTCTGTAGTCGTGATTGAATGATCTTCATAAATCCCTTTCCGACAATAGCAAGCTGATACCACGGTAATTATTGCATTCCCGGCTATCGCCTTTCTTCAATATAAGGACTACGATCGCTTTCTTCCACGTTGACGGTATTTGTTCCAAATGCCAAATTTGAAGTAAAATGTTGCCTCCGGCTTTGATCATCTCAGCGGTAACTTGATAGATGCCTAGCGCTTTCCCATTTTTCAGCGATTTTATTGTTGTCTTGACTTCAACAATCGTTAGGTTCCAATCCGGGAACGAGATCACTGGTTTTTTGATGGTCAGCGGTGTCGGCACTGGTCCCTGTGGCGGACTGTGATTGTACAGTTCATTAAAGAATTCCCTTCACCGGTGCGGACGCTCGGCTGGAGAACTAACGAAAGTTCTATCCGCTTTCTTGATATCATCGTTTGTTGGTTTTGTCTTCCCGCTCAACTTTCTGATGGTTTGATATTCGGTGTTCGTGTCTCGATGCTGCTTCCTCCATTTCAGCCGCGACATTGTTCCAATACGCCTCTCGTTCCATCTTCATCCGATGTCGAACTTGTTCATTCAATCGGCGGTATTGTTCAAAATCGACGTTCTTGACTCGTTTCCGTTGATCCACCAAGTCCAAACACTCGTCCGTAATCCAGGCTTGTGTCCGGCGACGAATCGGCGGACATAGCTGAGCGGCACACTCCATGATGGAACACCACATTTGCTTTTCTGCCTCATCGATATCGTCCGATTGCTCAAGCACTGCAAATTTATTGCGTAACTCGATTTCGAATTTTTGACCGATGATAGGATCTCGAAAACACGCCCACTTTCGCTTGACCACGGGTGGTGCTTTCGTCTTTGCTCGTTGTAATCGTAAATGTAATGTGGCTCGTACGAGATAATGGTCGGATCCACAATCTGGTCCCCGCTTCGCACGTACATCTTCGAGCGTCGATCGAAATCGCGAATTGATCAAAACGTACTCCAGCATCGCCGAATCTATCCCCGACGGGTTTCGCACGTAAGTTGATGTTTGCGCGGATGCTGGAAGACGCTGTTGCCGATGAGTTATTCGACGCTGTCAATGATAGAAGGCGCAGTCCGTTGTCATTTATGTCACCGTATCCGAATCCCCAACGTTTTCTCCCAACCTGCTCCATTTGCGCCTGTATGCGCATTGAAGTCACCCGCTAGTATGATCAGTTCAGTTTAAGGAGTGGCGTCCAGTGCGAGTTGAAGTTGATTGTAGAAATCATCCTTTATCACATCGGCGCTCGCTTCAATCGGGGCGCAAATGGATATGACGTGAGTGGTAATCGTCCCCTTGATTGTGATGGTTGCCACCCGCTCTGATATTGTTTGAAAGGCGATGATGCTGCTACACGATCAATCATGAAGCCAACGCCGGCTTCCTGCTTGTCACCGCCGGAGTAGTATAATGTCATCGCATCATCGATATTCGGTGGATGGACGACCATTTGCCCAGATCCCGTAATTCGTAGTTCCGATAGTGCCATAATCGATATTCCGTATTTCGTTTGCTCCATGACAATAATTTCCTTTTGGCCAACGTGATGACCAGTACGAACATTCCACGCAGCTAGCCGAATTTTCGATTACGGCGTAATAAATTTGAGTCTTTGTCCAGTAGCCCATTTTTGGCCGGATGCCCCGGATGCGGTAGCATTTAATCGTAAATAATTCGGTTGTAAATCCATGGGGTTTCTTGCCTGATTTCCTCGGTTCCCCAATTGTAGTTGGTTTCCCGATTCTGGTCAATACGGCAGATCGACCACCCTCCTCCTTTCAGGTTCGGGTTTTTCGCGTCTGCTGTTTCAACCCTTTTTTCTGGGTCGAAAAAGGAGGGAGAGCAAAACAATACGTTTATGTCACTTTGACATTAAAAAACAAACTAAATAAGTAGCAAACAGTTGAGTTTATATTTTGAGGTATTTGTTGTATTATTTTCCCAAATATTGCAACACAATGAATGTGGATAAGAAGGAACCGATTCACAAATCTTCAGGGAATGGGATTAAAAGTTATCGCAAATTATGTAATTTTATTTTTAAGAAATATGCAAATAAATTAGAATTACTTTTTTAAGTTAGCAACTATATATTATTTATTATCAAATACAAAAAAAGTGTTTAATAAGATTACTCGATGAAATAAACCTAGGGATTAAAGTCTGGATTCTTTCTTAAGATTACAAATCCTTCCATAATAGGAGTTAAACTAATGTATTCCTCGGTGGCCAACTCCGCCCTTTCGCCAAACGCCAGCAGTACAGGGGTTGTATGTGTCTGGAATCCAGTTATTGTCTTGGGCTTTCCAGCTTGTCCAACCACATCAACAGCCTAACAAAAAACAACATTTATTATTAACTTGTTAATTTAAGATTGCTGGTATAACTTACCAAACCAACTCTGACTGGTACTGGAAGAGGATTTAAATCTTCATCAAAAGTAACTAACATGCGTGGTTGCATAGCCGCAGCTAATGTATACAAAAGGTAATGTGATCTTCCCAAAATAACTATAAATCAAATAAATATTTTAGTGTTAATTAAATGAGATTTGATGAGAAACTTACTGTTTTTGACATCAAGGAAACCAACAAGAGTTGCCATTAATCCAGCAACAGCAACAGGACTGAGCAACTGCCTATCACTGTGATAAGGACTGAGTGATAAAGTTCCTTTGCCCAAATGTGTTAAACCCTGTGCAATACGAACCATAAACAAATTATTTGGATCTTTAGCATGGAACTGTGCTAATTGTCTCAACATAGCTGCTAACCTATTTACAAAAAAGGATAGTTATCCAAAAACGATTTTTAAGAATTTATATTACCTGGCGTTATTTGTTCCAGCTCCGACAAGGCCCATGGCGAAGATGGCGTTGTGTGCAACCTCTGAATCACTGTCATGTGAAAACTTACTTAAAGTATCTAAAATACTGAGTTTTGGATTCGAGACAGAGATGAGGCCAAGGGCCAAAGGTACAGCCCGACGAATTACAGGCTCGCAATAACGGAGAAGGTGACCAAAAGTACGGAAAGCCATTTCACTGCCGATATCTTCTCCCATTGATATTAAAGCAATACCTAAAACGGCAATTGCTTGTCTCGAAGATAAATCCTTTTCCTACAAAAAAAAGTGGAGTAAATAATAAAATTAAGATTAATTATTTTTATTAATTTACTTTTTCTTCTTTATCTTTAGTTTTGTCCTTGTTTTTATCCCTGGATTCATCTTTGTCCGTTTCATAATGTTCTGAGCAGATGTGGAGTAATTGTTGCACTTTTAGTACATTTCCAGTACCAGCATAAGCACAAACTTCTACCATTGTAATAGCCATGGATTTGAAAGGTTCTGGTATTACTTCTAATGTTGCTACAACAGCCTCAACTTCTTCTTGTCTACCCAAGTAACATAGACCCAAACCCAAAGGCAAAAACCTATAAAAAAAACTCATTTATATTTTGTCTACACAGAAAAAAAGTTAATTGATATTACCTAGCATAAGTGTCTTTTAGATCTGTTTCAGGTCTCTCCAACAATGTTTGAATAATTGTACTAGTAACTTCAGGATTACCTGATCCAACGGCAATCATACCACAAGCTAAACCAGCCATACCGACGACTTCCATATTAGATTTAGCATCAGTAAAAACAGGTGTTAATAAGCTTAAAACTGCTTCTCTATTTGAACCAACATAGGCTAAACCTAAACCAACAATGGCTCCTAAACGCATAATATTTGTATTGTGCAAAACATAGTCAGACAACAAGGCTAAGGCTGGATCACACTCGTTCCTGACACCACAATTAACTATTCCACAAGCCAATAAAGCTCCAGATTTGATATGGTCCTCAGAAGAATACAGGTATTTGTCAATTGGAGTTAAACCCCCATCAACATCCCACAACAAAACCTAAATTAAAATTGGTTTAATAATAAAAATATTTGAATCAAGGTTGTCCTTACAAGTCCAAGGGATGCTGTTGCACTGAGCATTCCATGTTCCTTGTTTTTGAACAGCCACTTGTTTCCATCTTCCATTAAAAGCTTATCTTGCCCAAAAGCAGCATTTACGAAACCATTTACGAAACTGGCAGCTAGGTTTTGTCTAGCCGAGTCCACTTGACCCCCACCAAATTGTGGTCTCGTATTTTCTAAATGCGACTTGTAAACGTCTTCTGGTGTTTTCGGCTCCATAATATCCAACTAATAACGAATATTTATTTTACATAAAATAGCCTTTTTCTATTTTGCGTTTGTAATGGACTCATAACAGCACTCATATGCGTGCGGTTATGAGTGCGCCGAGTGCGATACAATTTTCTCAATATGTATCGGCGTTTTTTTTATTTAGAAATGGCATAAAAGGGCGCAAAATAAAAAAAAATACTATAAAAAAACTCGTTCGTAAAGCGTTTTTCAGCACTTGTCCATTAAAAACTCCTTGCTACGCTAGTCGTTTTCAAAACTTGGACGCGTGCTGTAAAATCGCGTTTACTGAACTTGTCCTTTAATATGCTATTAATTTAAGTGAGAGACTTACTTCTCTAGCTAGATTCAAGAAATGGTTGTTGAGATGACAATTAGCCATGATTTCAATCAAATCATCGTATTCTGGAGTACTTTCATTGATATCGATATAGATTTGTTGTCGGCCTAACATAAAAGCTAGTTGTTTCTGCATTGCACTATAATGAAAATATTGTTAAAAATTGTAGTTTAAATATGTGGAAGCTTACGTGTCTGGGCAGGATGTAAATATTTCTTCAATTAACTGATGGTTGTTTAGTTGCATGGCTAAACGGAGAGCTTGTGGATATTGTTTAAACTTCCGGAAAAGTGCCAAAGCTGTATTCAACAACGTTGTATTTTCTGGATCAGCCACATAAGCAACACAGCTAAAAATCTTTGTATTATTTTAATTATTTCAAACAATTCAAAATATCTTACCTTGTCAAATATAAACAAACTCTGTTATAAATGTTCTCATCGACATATTGTTCAAGAAGATCCAACCTCTCTATTTCCATGAGTAAATCACAAGCCTCAGCTTCAGCATTATGTGCCATATTATAAGGTACAATTTGCCTTGCCAACAAAATCAGTTTTTCCTTAAGTTCAGCCTCATTTGGTGTATCACCATTTATATCTCCCCATTCCTGCGCAATTTCCCCAGCCAAATGCCTAAACATGACACAATTAAAACGCAAATATGTAATTGTTAAATAAATGATTACCTGACGTATTCATGTCCCCATTCACCAATGCTATTTAAATCGGAGACTAATCTATATTTGAGACAGTCTCTGCCCTCACCCATAGTCATAGCAAGAACGGATATCACATCAGCACATTCACTCTTAATGGAAGCTTCAGTGAGTTTCTCATAGATCGTTTTCATTGTGGCATAATGAGGTCTCATGAATTTTAGGGGCTTCGGTACAGAAGTCATGGAGGTTGTTGACGCTCTGATTTGGTTACCCAAAGTCTTAATTGCTGGTATATACTGTCCATGATCAACTTCCTAATAACAATAATCATTTTATAAAATTGGAATTTGAAAATCTTAAAGTTACAAAAAAACAAGTTATATATATATTTTATTTTCCCAGTACACCATCTCGCATTTGACTGATTTTTCACCGTCATAACTTTTGAACGGCTCACCTAAGAAAAGAAGTCAGGGAACACTAAACTCTGATATTTTTAATCGGAACATCTACAATATAATATAAACGTTAAGACAAGGGGCGCGGGTAGACAACCTTTTTGAAACCAAAAAAGTAATAACTAACCAAAAGAGTAAAGGTATTTTTTCATTGAACATAATTTGTCGGCCGATGTAAGAATGTTTTCATCATTTCCTTGAATACTTGATAGTAGTAAACAGAAATATCAGCCAATATGCCAAATTATTGCAGCAATCATCATTTTTTAGTTAATTCACAAAAAGGTTTTGATTTTCGGTTTCAAAAAGACAAGTAATTCATTTATTAATGTCAGCATCCGATTTAAAACCACTCCTCGTGACAACCACCTCACTTCGGTATAAAGAAGTGAACACTCATATCTGCTTTCATCGATGAGCAAAGTTTGAAAATTCGGTTCTTCATCAGTCTCATTTTAATAAAATTAACCAGACATGGTCGTCTAATACGTCTTCTAATTTCTTGTCATGTCAAATATTTCTCGATGCAAGAAACAATGATGAAATATTATTTTTGAATTTATGGTTTTACCTAAAGCCACAAATGCTTTGATTGATCCCGTCATGGACGCTGATCCAACGCGCATGATCAGAGATACCATGATAATTTTAAAGCATTCAAATAGGTTGCTATTAGATCAAACAAGTCCTAACCAGTTGTACGACCCAAAAGTTCTTTGCAGTACAAACATTGATGTATTATCTCCTATTCATAAATAAATCGTACAAAGCCTAAAAGCTGCGCCTTGCCACTTATATTAGTTAATTTGTCTAATTGTACTACAAATAAACAAGTTTTATATATTTTTGCTTTTTGCTGGCTGTACATCTCGCATTTCCGACTGATTTCATGCTGTCATAACTTTTGAACGGTTTACCAGAGAGACTTCTAGTCTTCACCATACGATTCAGCGTCCTAAAAGTTGTATGAAAATGTATATAATATTTCCTAGGAAGCTTTCAGTAAACAAATACCATCGACACGGGGAGTCGAGACTGCGGAAACGACGAAATGCGAGAAAATCGATTTTAGCGAAATCGTTATTTTTTAGTAACAGCAAAATTCAAAAACGTTTCTGAAAGCATTTTTGCTGCTGATTACAGATATGCAAATTATATTTCGCTAGCTCTTTCCGTTCATTATCGCTTGCAAGAATTGACAATTTTTTAACGAAATTTCGGCGCTCGAGTAGAGATCTCGGAAGGTCGTGAATTTCCCACGGAGAATCTTAGTGTATTAACAGGAAAATAACCCTTTGAAAACGATGCCGCATTCCGTTTTTGATTATCTGCAACCGTTTCCGACACATTACTTAGCAAATCGAGAATCGGGTAAATTTCAATTTGAAATTTATCGACGAATTATTGAATCTTTCCGGACAATTTACACATCGACTTGTTCGTCTTGTCGTGTAGATTCTGTGGGCCGAAAATGATTTCCCAGCTTTTTACTGTTTTCGAGAAAATCGAAAAAAGCGAAAAAGCACGTATTTTTCGAACGAAATTTTTGTTAAAATTTTGTTTGGAAAATTTGTTCGTGATTTTTTTTGGGTTACCCGAAGGAAATCGAAGTGCTGAAACCGGTTTTCCAGTTTAAATCGCTCTAAAGTTACAAACAAACAAGTTTTATACATGTGGGGTAAGGGGTGACGTCGACATTGTTCCCTATAAGACCGGCCCAAATGTCAACCTCACCTGCTCGCGGTACAACCTGCTAGACAACGAACGAGGCTCTGTCGACCGAGTAAACAGCGGAATAACCGTTTCATCAGACGAATTAAGGAAATGTAATCGTTTGGGTAGCGGGTAGTTAGTAGTTACTCCTCTCACTCCCAAGGAGGACAGATCTACTTCAGGGCATGGCAACCCTGCCCACGCAAAGCACTTGACGTTCCCCACCTCCCTTCTTGGAGACATCAGGTCCTAACTCCATTCCTAACCCATTCTAACATCCCTACCCATCCTCACCAATGAAGGAAGGCAACGGGAAATCACCTTCATTAACTTTCCCAAGAGAACACCATGGCTTTGTTCAATATGAAATATTCCGGAGGACTAAACAGCTCCCCAATCGGATCTCCACGGGGGAGCAATATTGAGCAACGCCAACCAAAACTCGATAATATACTCAGACTAAACCGAATAGGGACAAGGAACACCCAAGGACTGCTTCAAACTGGAAAACTGCTTAAAGACTGCGAGGCAGGTCCCTGTCGAGGTGGTTGCACCAAATCAAGAACATAACGGGACAACCCTTGCAAACCAACTTAAGAGCGGCAGAAGATCGCAAGCAATGGAAACAACTAAGCAATCAGTGTACATTACTTTGGTGTCACAACTCTTTAGACATGAAGACAAGACTAAGAAGATATATTTTTTCGCTGTAAACCATCTCGTATATCCGACTGATTTCACGCTGTCATAACGTATGAACTAATTTATAAAATTATTGCAACTAGTTTCAGTTGAGATAATGTGTCTCAAAATATGGCTCACCACAGAGACTTCTAGTCTTCACCAATCGTTTCAGCGTCCCAAAATTAGTCGGAAAACGTATATAATATTCCCTAGGAAGCTTTCAGTTAAGAAATACCATCGACACGGGGAGTCGAGACCGCTAGTCGAGTTACAGCAAAATTTAAAAACGTTTCTGACAACATTTTTGCTGCTGATTACAGATATGCAAGTTATATTTCGCTAGCTCTTTCCGTTCACTATCGCTCTTTCCGTACACCGAAAAGAATTGAAGAAATTTTTAAGAAATTTCGGCGCTTGAGAAATCTTAGAAAGCCGCGAATTTCCCGCGGACAATCTTACAAGCGGGCCCTGTCAACTCGTCATCACCGATTTAGCCCAAATTTACAGTATATGTAGGGCTTGACTATAAATGAAAGTGACGCAAGCGGGAGGGCCAGATGGCCAAGCGTTAAAAAACTCCCGACTACCGACAACTCATAAGCCCGCTATGTTAGCACACATTTCAATGGCCAGTCAGAGCAGCGGTAATAGCTCGGGTTCATAGTACGAGGATAGCTGGTTCGATTCCCCGTGGGGACGCTTTTTTTTATTTACAATTTTTAAAATAACATTATTGCATTATTATTATTATTTATTATTGTTTTTAATTGTAATTATTATGTCATATATTATTATTGTCAATTTAATTATTTTATTAGTATTAATATTTATTATCTCTTTCTTTATAACTTCAACGGTTAATTCTTAAAATTGCTTTCTTTTATTATTACTATTATTTTTATTATTCTTTATTTTATTTTTACGATACTTGGGCCACAAATGAACCGTAGTAATTCATAATGTAGTTTAACCATTAAGTCCATTAAGTTCATTTTAAAAATTAAAAAAAAGCGTCCCCACGGGGAATCGAACCAACGATCCTCGTACTATGAACCCGAGCTCTTACCGCTGCGCTGACCGGCCATTGAAATTTATGCTAACATAGCGGGCTTATAAGTTGTCGGTATTCCGGAGTTTTTTAACGCTTGGCCATCTGGCCCTCCCGCTTGCGTCACTTTCATTTATAGTCAAGCCCTACATATACTGTAAATTTGGGCCAAATCGGTGATGACGAGTTGACAGGGCCCCCTTGTTAGTGTATTAATACGAAAGTAGAGATTTTGGAAATTTTCTCACGAAAGAAATGTATTTTGTTTTTCTTTGGTTTAGAGAATTTTGAATTTCTTTAACGACATGGTGTTTCAGGCTCTCCAAAATCCTTGATTGCGCCGGTGTTAGTGACGGAGGACTAACTCCTGGAGTGGTTCCATTCGGAGAAATTGACATAATGCATAGTTGTTTGAAATTCAGGGATTAAATGGCTTTTTTTGGGCTTTTTTTAGAGGTTAAAACTGGGATTGTAACTTCCAGAGGGTGTATTCCACTCCTAACATGGAGGACAGACGCTGTTTGTAGTCGCTCCTCTGGAGTCCAGACGCTATGCTTTTTTAGTTTTTGCTCCACTCTGGGTCGTATTAAAACATTAATACGAGAAGAGAAAAACTATTTACAATTTTGACAGCGGTCAACCCTGTCTGTATTTTATAATTATTGTACATATTTTATAATTTTTGTTAATTTTTCAGTATTTTAATGTCTCTCTCTCTGAAACTTCTTTTTTTTTGTTAGTTAAATGAGAAACTGTGAATTAATATTAATATTATTTTTCTATTTTGCGTCTGTAATGGACTCATAACAGCACTCATATGCGTGCGATTATGGCTCGCTGAGTGCGATACAATTTTCTCAATATGTATGCGCAATTTTTTTAATTTAGAAATGGCATAAAAGCGCGCAAAATAGTAGAAAAAACTCGCTCGTAAGGCGTTTCTCGCACTTGTCCATTAGGAAACTCCTCGCTACGCTCGTCGTTTTCCAAACTTGGACGCGTGCTCTACGACAAGATAAGAAATGAAAGAATACGGGAGTACCTAAAAGCTAAAAGTGAGAGTAAGCACATACAAAAAGCACAACTGAGATGGTGGGGGCAACTAAAAAGGGTCTACCCTTTTTAGTTGCCTAGAAACCGGCAAGTCCGGAAAGTATGGGAAGCAAAGAAAAGTGGCAATAGACGAAGAGGAAGACCTAGGAAAGATTGGGATAAACAATTGGAGGAATTACTAAAAGAAAAAGCACATGAGAAGCGGAAGTATTGGCAGATGACAGGAACACCTGGAGACAAAAAGTGAATGAACAAGGAAATTAAACTAACAAGGGGAACTTCAGACGTCTGGAACACGGATTTTCTTCAAACTTTGTACACTTGTAGTAGTCCATTAGGACACATAATGTGTAAGTAGTAAGGCGCACTATTTCGGCATTTCCGAGAAAATTGCAATTTTCTTTCTTCGAAATTTTCCACATCGAATATATACATTTGCGTTGCGTCAACGAGTATAAGATGGCGATATCCGAGTGGTAACGTTCAAGTGGTAACGGTATATATCCATTTTTTACCATAATAATAAATAATAAACACTAGGTATAAGTTTCACAAATGTATTTATTTAACTCTTTATCGATTTCGGCTTTTTAGGCCTTCTTCAGAAGATTTAGGTTTTAGAAGGCCTAAAAAGCCGAAATCGATAAAGAGTTAAATAAATACATTTGTAAAACTTATACCTAGTGTTTATTATTTATTATTATTTTAATAATGTTTCACCTAGTGCCTACAGCTGAATCTTTAAATTTTATCCATTTTTTACCTTCCAGGAAAAGAACACGGAGACAAAATATCCCTCGATATGATGTCGGAAAATTAAAATCCAATAATGCAACAAGGGAAAGTTATAGAGATGAACTGAATTGCCTTGCGTCAGGAAATTGGGATGTAATCCGAGACAAGATCCAAGGTGCTGCTGGAAGAACGAATCCTCAGACAAAGCGAATAAGACAAAATTGGTGGAATGCAGAATGTGATGACGCACTGAGACGCCGGAAAGAGGCATGGAAGTAAAGGAGCTCAACGAAACGATATGATGGTCTGTTAATCTTTCGAAATCAGACGAAACATACAGCCCGGACTTTCAGAAGAACTAAGACACAATATGATCAAGATCAACTAAAGAAAACGCAAGAAGATTTAAAATAAAAACAATACACCGAACTTTCCGAAAATCGCCGTTATGGGGTTATCAGGCACCAGGAATGTGCTTCAAGAATAAAGAAGGGAGGTTAGGAATGACCGATAAGCAAAACTGTGACATCCTTGCCAGATATTTCGACTCACTGCTTAACTGTGATGGTCAGCAAGAAAACCTGAAAATGGTACCACCAGAAGTATCACCTCCCAATTCATTGCCTACTGACGAAGACGAAATTTTCCGGTTTATTCAAGGACTTAAGGCAAACAAAGCTGCAGGTGCAGATGGTATCGGCGCTGAAGTCCTATAACTGGGATCTGTGGGAGGCGTAAAATCTTTCACTCGGTTACTTGAGAATATATGGATAACTGAGAGGATCCCTGCTGACTGGCAAATGGCTTGATCCATCCCCTTCATAAGAAGAAGGGTGACAAGATGGACGTTAATAATTATAGAGGCAACTCTCTTGTTTCAGTTCCTTACAAGATTTTATCGAAAGCGTTACTGACAAGAATAGAACGGTTATTGGATTCTGAATTAGGTGAATACCAGACAGGCTTCCGGAAAAGGAGATCTTGCGCGGATAAAATCTTCAACGAAATATCATAAAGTACAAGATGTTGGGACAGAATAAATTTGTCGCCGTCTTTGTGGATTTTCGGAAGGCCTATGATTCCATTGACCGATTCCAAAAAACCTTATTGGCATTTCTCGAGGAATTTGGAGTAGACAACAGGACGAGGAATCTAATTCAACAGACGATTAGCAATACTTTATCCAAAATAAAGTTTCGTGGGGAGTTGTCAGAGCCTTTCGAAATCAAAACTGGCGTACGACAAGGCGACAGGCTTTCGCCTATATTATTCAACTGCGTCTTAGAAAAAGTTTTTCGAGAATGGACAAAGGGAATTTCGGTTAAAGAGGCTTTCAGATTAGGGAGAGGTAAAGAAAGTATAAGAACGGATTGTTTGGCATTCGCCGACGTTGTTGTGATACTCATTACCGGTGTTGAACTCCAGATGATACTGAAGAACTCCAGATGATAGCCAAGAAGACTGGGCTTCAAATTTCTTTTGAGAAGACTGTCTTCATGACCAACATTAAAGACCCTCCTCTCCACTTGGAGTTGAGAGAAGCCAAGATAAAACGAGTTGAGTATTTGGGAGAAAAATTACCGGACAATGGGTCAGATAAGGATGCCATCAAAGAGCGGGCGAGAAGAATGGAAATGGCTTATCAACTTACGAAGGATACAACAAAAAGGGTCTATCCTTTGGGGCTAAATTCCGACACCTAGATACTGTTGCCAGACCTGAATGTCTATATGCAGCAGAAACAGTAGATATGATTGAGAAGGGTGGACTCGAAGACATCCGCAGGAAAGAAAGGAAAATGCTCCGAAAAATCCTAGGGCCAAATATCAAGGATAGAGAGAGGAGACTAAAACCTAACAAAGAATTATACCTGAAGACAGAAGGAATTGTAGCCCTAATGAGATAAAGGGGAATACAGTTTTATGGGCACTTGTTGAGGATGAACAGTACCAGAATGACGAAGAGGATTTTTGAATTCTTCAGGAAGAGGAAGACGGAGCCGAAATGGTTTCGGGAAGTGAGATTAGACTTGGATCGGATGGGGGTGAAAAAAAGTTATAATGGACAGAGAGAGATTTAGGCGACTAATTAAGGAGTTTACAAGTTTCCAGGAGACAGGAGAATTGTGAGTGAGAAAAGGAAGATCTTACACGGAGGAAGAGAAGAAGGAAGTGGGAGAGAGGATGCAGAGATATTGGCAGAGAGTGAGGACAAAAAAATAATGTAAAACCGTCAAACGTGGTCCATAGTTGGCCTAACAAATATAATAGATATAAATATATATATATATATATATATATATTCGTTAGGCCAACTATGGACCATGTTATATATATATATATATATATATATATATATATATATATATATATATATATATAGTAACCCTAGTAACGTTAACAACGGGATCGTTTGAAATTTCTGTGTAAAAAGTGGTAAAATTGATGAGTCCATTAAATATAAATTAGTGTAAAACGTGCGACGGAATAGTGTCGTTAGTGTGACTGTACAAATCTGCACAAGTAATAGAGTCTTTATACTATAACTTTCGGATTAAATTTGAGCAAATTTTGACATTTAAGAACCGCCAAAATTTAATAGATACTGTGATGGATGAACATTCTTTTTTTATGTTTTTCTGGATTGAATAATTTTTAAAGGAGGGAGAGGAGTAACACCTCATTAAAAAACCTGGGTCCATCTGGCTCCGGATGGTAGCACCCTGTGAGGGCCCCTGCCTAGGGTTACAGGTGAAAATCCAGACAGGTCTGTGTGGGAACCACCGGTACTCTGGTCAGCGTCTGTTGGCTCTGTGAGCTCGGCTGCGATTGAACCTTCTGGAACTCAAAACTCCAGTCGAAATTTTGTGAGATCCATTTGGATTTCACCTCCAAAACCTCAACACAAACCAGTAATCATGTCAGAACAACGGGATATATATATAATCCACTACCCTGGGCCCCAGTCCAAAAGGCTGGGTAATAGACCTGATCATCAGATTCCAGGGGATCAGGTATGTCATGAAGAGAAGAATCGGAGCCTCTCAAAAACACTCAAGACTAAGAAAATATTTTACTTGGGAACACTCAACATGAACACACTACTGAAAGTAGCTAAATTGAAACAACTGACGAACGCCATGGATAAATTAAATATCAAAATACTAGCAATACAGGAAACACGATTCTCAGATGAGAATCACTTTGACTTGGAAAACTACAGAATATACAAAGGGAAGCCAGCCATAACCATTTCTAAAAGAAACCTCAAACTCTTCGGAACAGGATTTGTAGTACACAAATCGATACTGGACTCTGTAATGGATTTCACCTCAAAATCAGAAAAAATATCAACACTTACAATTCGATCTGGGAACAAAGCTTATGCACTGATCAACGCACATGCCCCCACGAATAACTACATCAAGAAAAACCTGCAGATGATAGAAGAATTCTGGGAAGATCTGGAAGAAACCACGAACAAAATCTCCACGAAGCAGGTAAAAGTGTTACTAGAAGATTTTAATGCCCAATTAGGCAGGGAAGGAAAATTCAAAGACACAACAGGAAAACACACTGCCCACAAGAGGACACAAAAGAATGGATAGAACTTAATAAACTTCTGCAGGAATTTCGACCTCAAAATTATGTCAACGCAATTCCAGAAACCACACAACAACTACAGACTTGGAAATCTCCCAACAACGCCCTAGGAGAATTTCAGATTGACCACTTAGCGACATCCAAGAAAAACACCAGAGAAATTATTAATGTTAGGACAAGGAAAGGATTTTTCGAATCCGATCATCCTCTCTTACAAATCAAAGTGAAATTTATACCCTACAGACAAATCAAGAGAACCAACAGCCTTTCAGCCTTTACAACTTTCAGAACAGACCCAGAGTACCTACAATTAAACAAGAAAGAAATTACAGAGAAAATTAAGAAAATTGAGAGTAACAATTGGCAAGAACTGTCAGGAAAAATGAAAGAATTGTTACAATTGGGGCAAAAACCGAGAAAAAGGAAACACAGATGGTGGAGCATGGCATGCGACAGAGCTAGACAGAAGACAAGCCTGGAAAATTTAACAGCCACAGAACACCCAAAAAAATGGGAAGAATTTAACAAGATACAGAAAGGCTCCTCCAAAATAATCCGCAGAGAAAAATGAGGTTATGAAAACAACATGTTGAAGGAGAAGAGGACTTCAACAAAAACAACACACGAAATTTTTACAGAATATTCAGGGAAAATATGACCAATATATAACCAATATATGAGGATATCAACCACCGAGCTTATGCTTCAAAAGACAAGACGGATCATTGGAGACAAACCCTAAAAAGAACTGTGAAATATTAGCAAAATACTTTGACACACTACTCAACTGTGAAAACCAACACAGAAACTACAGTTCGAAAAGCCAGAACCTAACCTGGATTCCAAACCCCCTACACTCGAAGAAATTGTGAACATAATAAAATCACTGAATAATATGGACTGATTGACTGTCTTTGAACTGACTGATTGAAGATGGACTGATTTCGGAAATCTGGAAGCTAGACCATGAAAACATTACACCTGAAATACACAGAATCATCAAAAACATCTGGAAAACCAGAAAAATACCAGAAGAATGGAAGTTAGCCCTAATACACCCCCTCCACAAGAAAGGAGACAAAACGGACCCTAATAACTACCGAGGAATATCATTACTACCTGTGACGTACAAAATTCTTTCCAAATCCCTGTTAAATCAGCTAGAACCTCAGATAGACCCACAGATAGGAGAATACCAAGGAGGGTTCAGGAAAGGAAGATCATGCAGTGAACAGATCTGGTGTTTGAGAACAATACTAACAACTAGAAAGACTAAGAACACCACAGTAATATTCGTCGACTTCAAGAAGGCCTACAACTCCATAGATAGAAAAACACTCTTCAACACATTGGAAGAAATGAAGGTGGATAAAAAGACCAGAAATCTAATACAAGAAACACTAACAAATACCACATCAAAATTGAAGTTCATGGGAGAGGTCTCGGAACCATTTGCAATCAAGACAGGAGTGAGACAGGGAGATGGCCTCTCACCCATTCTATTTAATTTAGTTTTAGAGAAAATAATCAGGACATGGGAAAAAGGAGTCAGTGGGGTAAAGATGGGGAGACACAAGGATAGAATCGTCAACATAAAATGTTTGGCATTAGCTGTTGATATAGCCATCATAACAAATAGTAGAAAAGAAGCCAAAGTAGACACTCCACGAAATCTCATCCAAAGCAGGGCTACAAATCTCCTACGAAAAAACACAGTACATGGACACAAAATCCACAGACAGACACCCACTTATAACTAAATATGGAAAAACAACACAAGTAGACAGTTTCATATACCTGGGAGAGATTCTACAGAAAACAGGACTGAACACAAAATCCAATGAAGAAAGGATCAAAAAACTACAACAAGCATACAGACTTACATGGAACCACTACAACAAAAGGTGTATCTCTATCAATGCTAAATTAAGAAACTACTATACAGTAGTTGTACCAGAGGCCTTGTATGCCTCATGTATCAGGAACAATGGTAATCAAGGGACGAATGAAAATCAAGCATATAGAAAAACAAGAGAGGAAAATACTAAGAAAGATCTATGGGCCGGTTCAGAAAGAGGGGACCTGGATAAAGAGACCAACAAAAGAACTGTACGAACATTCAGAGACAATTACAAACAACATCAGGAAAAGAAGGGCAAAATTCTATGGACACATATATAGGATGAATGAAAACAGACTGACCAAGAACATTTTTAACGTAGTGATGACTAATACAGTGAAAACCAACTGGGTAAAGGAAACCTTGGAAGACCTCAAGAAACTCAACATCTCCACAGAAGACATGACCGACAGGAAAAAATACAGAAAAAAATCAGAAAACGGAAGTTTGAACAAACCCCCAAAGAGAAGAAAACAGGTAAGAAGTGGACAGAAGAGATGAAGAAGAAACACAGTGAATATATGAGAGGTTTCTGCGCAGAAAGAAGAAGGCAGAAGAAATTATATGTTATTTGATTGTGTTTTAGCGCTCTCCTTAAAGGGGAATTATCAATAATAATATGTATATATATATATATATATATATGTATATATGTATATATGTATATATGTATATATGTATATATATATATATATATATATATATATATATATATATATATATATATATATATATATATATATATATATATATATATATATATATATATATATATATATATATATATATATATATATATATATATATATATATATATATATATATATATATATATATATATATATATATATATATATATATATATATATATATATATATATATATATATATATATATATATATATATATATATATATATATATATATATATATATATATATATATATATATATATATATATATATATATATATATATATATATATATATATATATATATATATATATATGTGTTGTATTGTTTTCTCGGGGATTCCGCGTTGATGCTGAGGGTTGGCACGCATATATCTCTTGAGAATGGCGAATGTTAGTTCGCCGAAATGTCGAGAATCCGGTTCTTTTCAGAGCCAACCCTCAGCATCAACGCGGAATCCACGAGAAAACAATACAACACAGGTATCTATCCGCGAAAACCTCAAATACAATAATATATATATATATATATATATATATATATATATATATACATCATTTTTGCCCATATGGACAGTGTTTGAACTTAAATATCTCATGATGACACAACTTTCACTTCTTTCCCTTCTTTTTCTTCTCTTCCCCAAATCTCTTCATCCTGTGAATGTGCTCCTGTTTCCTTTGTTCTGTCCACAATGTTCCTATCTTCCTTTCACTTACTAAAAATTTGGTATTCTTAATTTTGCTTCTGAATTTTTTCCTGTCTTCTATCATTTGCTGATTGATCCCCAATTGCTTTAAGTCATCTTCTATTTCATGAAACCAATTTGTTTTCCTACTTGTACTGTTTAATACATCAAAGATTTTTTTTGTAAGTCGTTTATTGTTCATTCTCTGTATGTGCCCATAGAAAGTTAGTCTTCGTTTTCTAATAATATCTGTGAGTCTGTCTGTGTGTTCATATAGCTCTTTGGTAGGTCTTTTCGTCCATATCCCATCTCTGTGTACTGCTCCAAATATTTTTCTAAGAATTTTGCGTTCAATTTTTTCTGTTTCTATGATGCCAGGTGCTCTAATTGTGGTTGTTTCTGACGCATACAATGCTTCAGGCAATACAACTGTTTTGTAATGTCTGAGTTTGGCCTGCCTTGATATGCTTTTCTTATTATAATGTGACCATGTAAGTTTGTATGCTTTCTGGAGTTTTTCCGTTCGTTTTATGTTAGACATCTTGTTTGATCCTCCTATTTGTATATATTCCCCTACGTATTTAATTTTTTCCACTCTTTGTATAGATCCATAAGTCGTATGTATGGTATGTACATTGTTGGTATATCGTTCCATGTATTGGGTCTTCTCATAAGATATCTATAAACCTGTTTTAGCGGCTATTTCATGTAATCGCTCCAGTGCTTCCTTTGCCTCCTGTGTGTTATTGCTGGTTATGGCAACGTCATCTGCAAATGCCAAACATTTAATGATTGTTTTTGTTTCGCGTGTTCTTCCTAGCTGTATGCCTTTCACTTGTTCCTCCCACTGCTTAACAATTTTGTCTAAGACCATGTTGAACAAAATTGGTGAGAGGCCGTCTCCTTGTCTGACACCTGTGCGTATCTGAAAGGGTTCTGAAATTTCACCCATGAACTTGATCTTAAAGGTGGTGTCCGCGAGCGTTAGTTGTATAAGTGTTCTGTTTTTTTGTCAATGTCATATTCTTCCAGTACTGCAAAGAGCGTTTGTCTATCAATGCTGTCGTACGCTTTTTTAAAGTCCACAGTGTTATTTGTCTGTCTGACTTTCAATATTGTTCTTGGGTTCCAAATTTGTTAGATGCATGATCTCCCTTTCCTAAAGCCAGCCTGGTATTCACCTATTTGATGATCTGCTTGTGGTTCTAGTCTGGTCAATAACACTTTAGAGAATATTTTGTAAGTGACTGGCACTAGTGAAATACCTCTGTAATTATTTGGATCTGACTTATCACCCTTTTTATGTAATGGGTGGATCAAGGCACATTTCCATTCTTCTGGCATTTTTTCTGTGATCCAAATGTCTGTAATGATCTTATGAATTGTTTTTATGATGTCTTTATCTTGATGCTTCCACACTTCAGCAATAATGCCATCTTCTCCTGACGCTCTGTTATTTTTCATTTGTTGTATGATCTCCTCTATCCCCACTATTGTAGGTGGAGTAGAATCAGGATTGGATGTGGTTTTTTGGAAGGTCAATTTTTCCGTGGGTTCTTTACAATTAAGAAGAGTACTAAAGTATTGTTTCAGAATTGTACAGTTTCCTTTAGTGTTCGTTTTCAAGGATCCATCTGTTCTTCTAAAACAGAGGCTAGGAGGTTGATAACCCTTAATATTTTCTTTGAATGTTCTATAAAAATTTCTTGTATTATTTCTCTTAAAATCTTCTTTAATTTCTTTTAGCCTGTTGTTGTCGTGTGCTCGTTTTTCTCTTCTAATTTCCTTTGATGATTGTTTCTGAACTTCGTGAAATTCCTTCCATGTTTCGGATGTTCTGTTAGTACTGAACTTCATCCACACCTGTGTTCTTTTCTCAATGGCTTGATCACAAGTTGCGTTCCACCACCTATGTTTCCTTTTTCTAGGAGGTTGCCCAACGCATTGCCTTCTGAACTGTGGTCGCAAGATCTGTCCAAGTGTCTGTTGGATGCCTATTAATTTCTTCAATGATTTTGTCTCTGTTTATCCGCAAATATTCTGGATCAGGCTTGACTATTTTGTTTTTTACTGTCTTTTTCTGTCTTGGAATTGGTCTAATCTTAACTTGTAACAAATAATGATCTGACTCAAAGAACCCTTTACGCGTTCTGACATTTAAAATTTCCTGCGTATTTTTGTTAGAAATGGCCACGTGATCAATCTGGAATTCTCCCCATATGGTGTTAGGTGCTTTCCATGTTGTAAGTTTTCGTCTTAACTTTAGAAATTGGGTCGACATAATTTTGACAATATTTTATGAGGTGTTTGCTGGTTTTTTGCTCCATTTTTGTTTGTGCGATAGTGAGCTGAATAAGGGCCTGTGATTTGTCTGTATTTTCTCTCCTTACCTAATTGCGCATTAAAGTCTCCCATTCAAATTTTAACATGCCTTTCTGGTATGCTGCTGGTTACTTCTTCCATGTCTTCCCAGAAGTCTTGAACTTCGTGTGGTTTCTTTCTGTTATGCTCATTTGTAGGTGCGTGTGCATTGATAATCGTGTAACCTTTATTGCCTGATTTGAAGGAGAGTGTGCAGATCTTTTCTGATATTGAATTAAAGTCAACAATGTTATTCATGACTGATTTGTGTACTGCAAATCCCGTCCCAAACAATGATGGTGTACCTCTTCTGACAGCAGGTTTTTTCGGTGTTGAAATGATTTTCATTTTGAAAACGTGTCTCCTGAATCGCAAGAATTTTTATATGAAATTTTTCTAACATATCTGTAAGTTGTTTTAGTTTTCCAAGTTAGAAGAGAGTATTAACATTGAGAGTGCCTATGTAGTGCTTGCGTAGAGATTTTGAGAAGCTCTGACTCTTCTCCTCATGATGTTCCTGGTCCCCCAGAATCCGATGACCAGGAAAGTCCAGCACGGTTACTGGGGCCTGGGGTAGCGGATTTTCCTTTTGTTCCATCATGATTACTTCAAGCGGTTGTGGTGATCTTTAAGAAAGATCACGATGATTACAACTAAGGTATTGAGCCTTAGAGGTTGCCTCTTGATGTTTTCTAGCTAAGAGCAGGCATTTCCTCCTACTCTAAATATATAGGTTTGTGTTTGTGTTCGCGTCTGTTGTTTCAACCTTCTTTTACCGTGTATTAGGTCAAAGAAGGAGGGAGAGCAAAAAATACGTTCATGTCACTTTGACATTAAAAAACAAACTCATATATATATATATATATATATATATATATATATATATATATATATATATATATATATATGACGCTCAACTTTTCAAGATTTTTTTGGTTTATTGACAGTTGACACCTGTCAAATGTCAAATTTGACGTATGTCAGCTTAGAAAACGTCACGCCGTGATCCGGAGCGGTCTCCCATTCGTACGCTCAACTTGTCACGATTTTCTCGGTTTATTGACTGTTGACACTTGTCAAATGTCGAATTTGACGTATATCTGCTTAGAGAACGTCATGCCGCGAGCCCGAGCACTAAAACATTGCACCAACTGCATTTCATTTCACTTGTTCGCTGAACTGACAGTTGACAGTTAACATCTGTCAAATTTCAAATTTGACGTATGTCTGCTTAGAAAACGTCACGCCGTGATCCGGAGCGGTCTCCCATTCGAACGCTCAACTTTTCAAGATTTTCTCGGTATATTGACAGTTGACACCTGTCAAATGTCAAATTTGACGTATGTCAGCTTAGAAAACGTCACGCCGTGATCCGGAGCGGTCAGCCATTCGAACGCTCAACTTTTCAAGATTTTCTCGGTTTATTGAAAGTTGACACCTGTCAAATGTCAAATTTGGCGTATGTCAGCTTAGAAAACGTCACGCCGTGATCCGGAGCGGTTACCCATTCGAACGCTCAACTTTTCATGATTTTCTCGGTTTATTGATAGTTGACACCTGTCAAATGTCAAATTTGACGTAAGTCAGCTTAGAAAACGTCACGCCGTGATCCGGAGCGGTCACCCATTCGAACGCTCAACTTTCCAAGATTTTCTCGGTTTATTGACAGTTGACACCTGTCAAATGTCAAATTTGACGAATGTCAGCTTAGAAAACGTCACGCCGTGATCCGGAGCGGTTTCCCATTCGAACGCTCAACTTTTCAAGATTTTCTCGGTTTATTGACAGTTAACACCTGTCAAATGTCAAATTTGAAGTATGTCAGCTTAGAAAACTTCACGCCGTGATCCGGAGCGGTCAGCCATTCGAACGCTTAACTTTTCAAGATTTTCTCGGTTTATTGACAGTTGACACCTGTCAAATGTCAAATTTAACGTATGTCAGCTTAGAAAACGTCACGCCGTGATCCGGAGCGGTCTCCCATTCGTACGCTCAACTTGTCACGATTTTCTCGGTTTATTGACTGTTGACACTTGTCAAATGTCGAATTTGACGTATATCTGCTTAGAGAA
This sequence comes from Phosphuga atrata, assembly GCA_944588485.1. Lineage (NCBI taxonomy): Eukaryota > Metazoa > Arthropoda > Insecta > Coleoptera > Silphidae > Phosphuga > Phosphuga atrata. Next base: position 7,315,247 of record OX155907.1, read on the forward strand.
CGTCATGCCGCGAGCCCGAGCACTAAAACATTGCACCAACTGCATTTCATTTCACTTGTTCGCTGAACTGACAGTTGACAGTTAACATCTGTCAAATTTCAAATTTGACGTATGTCTGCTTAGAAAACGTCACGCCGTGATCCGGAGCGGTCTCCCATTCGAACGCTAAACTTTTCAAGATTTTCTCGGTATATTGACAGTTGACACCTGTCAAATGTCAAATTTGACGTATGTCAGCTTAGAAAACGTCACGCCGTGATCCGGAGCGGTCAGCCATTCGAACGCTCAACTTTTCAAGATTTTCTCGGTTTATTGAAAGTTGACACCTGTCAAATGTCAAATTTGACGTATGTCAGCTTAGAAAACGTCACGCCGTGATCCGGAGCGGTTACCCATTCGAACGCTCAACTTTTCATGATTTTCTCGGTTTATTGATAGTTGACACCTGTCAAATGTCAAATTTGACGTAAGTCAGCTTAGAAAACGTCACGCCGTGATCCGGAGCGGTCACCCATTCGAACGCTCAACTTTCCAAGATTTACTCGGTTTATTGACAGTTGACACCTGTCAAATGTCAAATTTGACGAATGTCAGCTTAGAAAACGTCACGCCGTGATCCGGAGCGGTTTCCCATTCGAACGCTTAACTTTTCAAGATTTTCTCGGCTTATTGACAGTTAACACCTGTCAAATGTCAAATTTGACGTATGTCAGCTTAGAAAACTTCAAGCCGTGATCCGGAGCGGTCAGCCATTCGAACGCTTAACTTTTCAAGATTTTCTCGGTTTATTGACAGTTGACACCTGTCAAATGTCAAATTTGAAGTATGTCAGCTTAGAAAATGTCACGCCGTGATCCGGAGTGGTCACCCATTCGAACGCTTAACTTTCCAAGATTTTCTCGGTTTATTGACAGTTGACACCTGTCAAATGTCAAATTTGACGTATGGCAGCTTAGAAAACGTCACGTCGTGATTTGGAGCGGTCAGCCATTCGAACGCACGACTTTTTAAGATTTGCTCCGTTTATTGACAGTTGACACTTGTCAACTGTCAAATTTGACGTATGTCAGCTTAGAAAACGTCACGCCATGATCCGGAGCGGTTACCCATTCGAACGCTCAACTTTCCAAGATTTTCTCGCTTTATTGACAGTTGACACCTGTCAAATGTCAAATTTGACGTATGTCCGCTTAGAGAATATAGAGTTTGTTTTTTAATGTCAAAGTGACACGGTATATATATATATATATATATATATCTATTTATATATATATATATATAATACACGGTATATATATATATATATCTATTTATATTATATATATATGAGTTTGTTTTTTAATGTCAAAGTGACATGAACGTATTTTTTGCTCTCCCTCCTTTTTCGACCTAATACAGGGTAAAAGAAGTTTGAAACAACAGACGCGAACACAAACACAAACCTATATATTTAGAGTAGGAGGAAATGCCTGTCTTAGCTAGAAAACATCAAGAGGCAACCTCTAAGGCTCAATACCTTAGTTGTAATCATCGTGATCTTTCTTAAAGATCACCACAACCGCTTGAAGTATATATATATATATATATATATTATTTCTCAATTGTACACAATTTGCACAACACATTACTCGATGAATTTTTGCAAATTGTTTTTGGGCATTTCACCCAGCAGTATAGTGTTTTTTTCCTGTTGCCTGTTTTCCCTATAACAACAACAACGACCCATGGTGCTACAGACCAGGACGGGCCATGGCCTGCTTCCACAGCCTACACTTGTGCTTGGTGTCTTGATCTTAGATGAAAATCTTAGATGATCTATGATGATCTTAGATGATCTTAGAAAAGTGTAGGGGAGCCCTTACAGTTTTTAACGTGGATGGCGAGCCACTAATCGGGGGGGTTTCGTGGTAGATTTTTACTGCAATGACTTTGCCAGAACCATCTACAGGAGAATGGTGGCTTATTTTTCACAATGTCCAGGATTTGAACCTGGGACTTGCAGCTCCGAAGTCTGACACCTTGACTAATAGGCCACCACTGTCATTTTCCCTTATTTGTTCTTTTGATACACACTGTCTATAAAGGTGGGTCATTCTTGGTTTACAGATAAGTAAAAATTAACTTAAATTTCCAATTAGAACATAATCGGTGTATTTTTTGGTCACAACTATTTAAATTTTATTTCTAAATGTTTTAGTTTTATGAAAGAAAAATTGGACTTACTTGTAGACGTTCTACACACAGATTGAGCTCATCCTGAAGCAATTTGTCTTCTTCGGACTAAAAAAGAATAGATGGAAAAAGTCAAAATCATTGTTAAAAACCTAACCTATAACACCATTGTTATTAAACCTCGTCGTTCTTGAAGGAGAAAAGGTTTATTGACAATGGCATTTTTAATAGCAAGGAATTAATAAGTAAATTCTGTTCATTAAATATTTACCAAGTCGGTCTTTTCTTCATCAACTTTAGTTTCGGTTTTTACAACAGCCTTATCTCCGTCACCCATTTTCGCTGCTTTTTCCAACTGAAGCAGATAAACGAATGTTTATTTCAGAAAGGATTGCGAGAAACGAAAATTGAATTAACCCGTTCGAACAATAATACCTTTAGTAAACGCAATAAATTCTATATATACAAATAAAAACGATGAATGTACGAAGCGATGACTTTATAGAAACTCTACACAATATTGCCAACTACTAAATAAAAATAGATAAAAACACCGTCGCTTTAAATAAATTTATTTTCTTTAACATCTAATAATGTTTAATATTTATATTTAATTTCGATGTTAGATTGTTTATTTTTAAATATTGTCTGTTTTAGAGTTGTGGTTGTAATTTTAGTTTTCGCGAATTTGATTAATAAGGAATAGTGTGGGGTGAAGATAGTTGTTGGTGGTTAAGTTTCAAGGTTGACGTGTGTGAGAATCGAAAACTTCAAGTGGTACTTATGTATCGATAAATGTATGAGAAAAATAAGTATAGAAGTTTCGAAAAAAAAAGTTGGGAGAAAAAAGGAAAACATTGGTCTCGTTGCTGTAAATATGAAGAATGCTGCCTGCGTCTGATGATACTTAATACAAGAATTCCTTAAATTAAATGCCAAGAAAATGCTGGATCCATATTTTCAACAATCAACAATTTTATTGCCAAAACACAACATTTAATGGAGTGAGTATTTATTTATATCATAATTCAACCATTAATCATAATTACTACCTTTAACACCTTCTCAAATTACAAACTCCCAATCCAAATTCATCACTCACTACCATTCAAATCATTTGTTTTGTTTTAGACAAGGGAGGTCTTTGCACCTCCAGACCCATTGATATGGTCACCATGAATTCAGATAAGGTTACTGCCAAGCGCAAGCCAGAGTACACAATAGGAGGATGTGCCAGCAGCAGTAATGACGACACCACGGTTATACCTTATCAACCATCTAACGTCACAGAAGAATCTCCAAATCATTTACTTTACAAAAAGGTAAAACTCATTTATCCAACTTTATAACACAATTACAAATTCCTTATTTTCAAATCCAGTGCCTCCATGAGAGGTTGCAGGTGTGCCATGTAAGATTTCATAATATGTGTAAAATATTGAGCATGGAAATTTGCTGGATCAGAAAATTCAGTCCATCCATTAACAACCCATTGTATAATATACATTTACACATGATTAGCTCTGAACATTTTGTTGAAGCAAAAACAAAAGTCTGTCTAAACATTCAATTATCAAAACCTTGTCTGTATAAACCATTAATTATCAAAACCTTGTCTGTCTAAACCTTTAATTATCAAAAACCTTGTCTGTCTAAACCTTCAATTATCAAAACCTTGTCTGTCTTAAACATTCATTATCAAAACCTTGTGTGTCTAAACATTCAATTATCAAAACCTAGTTTTCTAAATCTTGTTGTCTAAACCTTTAATTATAACAACCTTGTGTGTCCAAACCTTCAATTATCAAAACTTTGTCTGTCTAAACATTTAATTATCAAAACCTTGTCTGTCTAAACATTCAATTATCAAAACCTTAGTCTTTGATCTCCCTCCTCTTTTCCAAGTGATGCCACTGGTCTAGTGACCCACGAGCTAGTACGCAAAATATAATAAACAAACTTTGACCCACTACTCAAAAATCCCTGGTCTAAACCATTAATTATCAAAATCTTGTGTGTCTCAACATTCAATTACCAAAACTTTATTTTTTGGACCTTGTTGTCTAAACCTTTAATTATTACAACATTGTTTGTCTAAACCTTCAATTATTAAAAACTTGTCTGCCTAAACATCTATCTAAACCCATAATTATCAATACCTTGTCCGTCTAATCCTTTAATTATCAAAAACCTTGTCTGTCTAAACATTCAATTATCAAAACCTGGTCTGTCTATACCATTAATTATCAAAACGTTGTGTGTCTAAACATTCAATTACCAAAACCTTATTTTTTAGTCCTTGTTGCCTAAACCTTTAATTAACTTGTTTGTCTAAACCTTCAACTATTAAAAACTTGTCTGTCTAAACATCTGTCTAAACCCATAATTATCAAAACCTTGTCTGCCTAATCCTTTAATAATCACAAACCTTGTCTGTGTAAACATTCAGTTATCAAAACCTTGTCTGCCTAAACCATTAATTATCAAAACCTTGTGTGTCTAAACATTCAATTACCAAAACCTTATTTTTTAGACCTTATTGTCCAAACTTTTAATTATTACAACCTTGTTTATCCAAACCTTCAATTATTAAAAATTTGTCTTTCTAAACATCTGTCTTAACCCATAATTATCAAAACCTTGTCTGTCTAAACCTTTAATTATCAAAAACATTGTCTGTCTAAACTTTCAGTTATCAAAACCTTGTCTGTCTAAACCTATACTTATCAAAACCTTGTCTGTCTAATCCTTTAATTATCAAAAACCTTGTCTGTCTAAACATTCAATTATCAAAACCTTATCTATCTAAACTATTAATTATCAAAACCTTGTGTGTCTAAACATTCAATTACCAAAACCTTTTTTTTAGACCTTGTTGTCTAAACCTTTCATTATTACAAATTTGTTTGTCTGAACCTTCAATTATTAAAAACTTGTCTGTCTAGACATCTGTCTAAACCCATAATTATGAAAACCTAGTCTGTCTAAACCTTCAATAAACAAAAACCTTGTCTGTCTAAACTTTCAGTTATCAAAACCATGTCACATTCAATGTGTAAACCCATAATTATCAAAACCTTGTCTGTCTAATCCTTTAATTATCAAAAACCTTGTCTGTCTAAACCCATAATTTTCAAAACCTTGTCTGTCTAATCCTTTAAATATCAAAAACCTTGTCTGTCTAAACATTCAATTATCAAAACCTTGTCTGTATAAACCATTAATTATCAAAACCTTGTCTGTCTAAACCTTTAATTATCAAAAACCTTGTCTGTCTAAACCTTCAATTATCAAAACCTTGTCTGTCTTAAACATTCATTATCAAAACCTTGTGTGTCTAAACATTCAATTATCAAAACCTAGTTTTCTAAATCTTGTTGTCAAAACCTTTAATTATAACAACCTTGTGTGTCCAAACCTTCAATTATCAAAACTTTGTCTGTCTAAACATTTAATTATCAAAACCTTGTCTGTCTAAACATTCAATTATCAAAACCTTAGTCTTTGATCTCCCTCCTCTTTTCCAAGTGATGCCACTGGTCTAGTGACCCACGAGCTAGTACGCAAAATATAATAAACAAACTTTGACCCACTACTCAAAAATCCCTGGTCTAAACCATTAATTATCAAAATCTTGTGTGTCTCAACATTCAATTACCAAAACTTTATTTTTTGGACCTTGTTGTCTAAACCTTTAATTATTACAACATTGTTTGTCTAAACCTTCAATTATTAAAAACTTGTCTGCCTAAACATCTATCTAAACCCATAATTATCAAAACCTTGTCTGTCTAAACCTTTAATTATCAAAAACCTTGTCTGATTAATCTTTTAGTTATCGAAACCTTGTCTGTCTAAACCCATAATTATCAAAACCTTGTCCGTCTAATCCTTTAATTATCAAAAATCTTGTCTGTCTAAACATTCAAATATCAAAACCTGGTCTGTCTATACCATTAATTATCAAAACCTTGTGTGTCTAAACATTCAATTACCAAAACCTTATTTTTTTGTCCTTGTTGCCTAAACCTTTAATTAACTTGTTTGTCTAAACCTTCAACTATTAAAAACTTGTCTGTCTAAACATCTGTCTAAACCCATAATTATCAAAACCTTGTCTGCCTAATCCTTTAATAATCACAAACCTTGTCTGTGTAAACATTCAGTTATCAAAACCGTGTCTGCCTAAACCATTAATTATCAAAACCTTGTGTGTCTAAACATTCAATTACCAAAACCTTATTTTTTAGACCTTATTGTCTAAACTTTTAATTATTACAACCTTGTTTATCCAAACCTTCAATTATTAAAAATTTGTCTTTCTAAACATCTGTCTTAACCCATAATTATCAAAACCTTGTCTGTCTAAACCTTTAATTATCAAAAACATTGTCTGTCTAAACTTTCAGTTATCAAAACCTTGTCTGTCTAAACCTATACTTATCAAAACCTTGTCTGTCTAATCCTTTAATTATCAAAAACCTTGTCTGTCTAAACATTCAATTATCAAAAGCTTATCTATCTAAACTATTAATTATCAAAACCTTGTGTGTCTAAACATTCAATTACCAAAACCTTTTTTTTAGACCTTGTTGTCTAAACCTTTCATTATTACAAATTTGTTTGTCTGAACCTTCAATTATTAAAAACTTGTCTGTCTAGACATCTGTCTAAACCCATAATTATGAAAACCTAGTCTGTCTAAACCTTCAATAAACAAAAACCTTGTCTGTCTAAACTTTCAGTTATCAAAACCATGTCACATTCAATTTGTAAACCCATAATTATCAAAACCTTGTCTGTCTAATCCTTTAATTATCAAAAACCTTGTCTGTCTAAACCCATAATTTTCAAAACCTTGTCTGTCTAATCCTTTAAATATCAAAAACCTTGTCTGTCTAAACATTCAATTATCAAAACCTTGTCTGTCTAAACCATTAATTATCAAAACCTTGTGTGTCTAAACATTCAATTATCAAAACCTTGTTTTTTAGACCTTGTTGCCTAAACTTTAATTATTACAACCTTGTTTGTCTAAACCTTCAATTATTAAAAGCTTGTCTGTATAAACATCTGTCTAAACCCATAATTATCAAAACCTTGTCTGTCTAAACCTTTAATTATCAAAAATCTTGTCTGTCTAAACTTTCAGTTATTAAAACCTTATCTGTCTAAACCTATAATTATCTAAACCTTGTCTGTCTAATCCTTTAATTATCAAAAACCTTGTCTGTCTAAACATTTAATTATCAAAACCTTGTCTGCCGAAACCATTGTTTATCAAAACCTTGTGTGTCTAATCATTCAATTACCTAAACCTTATTTTTTAAACATTCAATTATCAAAACCTTGTTTTTTAGACCTTGTTGCCTAAACTTTAATTATTACAACCTTGTTTGTCTAAACCTTCAATTATTAAAAACTTGTCGGTCTAAACATCTGTCTAAACCCATAATTATCAATACCTTGTCTGTCTAAACCTTCAATTATTAAAAACTTGCCTATCTAAGTCTGTCTAAATTATCAAAATCGTGTCTGTCTTAACCTTTAATTATCAAAAACCTTGTCTGTCTAAACCTTCAGTTATCAAAACCTTGTCTGTCTAAATCCATAATTATCAAAACCTTGTCTGTCTAATCCTTTAATTATCAAAAACCTTGTCTGTCTAAACATTCAATTATCAAAACCTTGTTTGTTTAAACCATTAATTATCAAAACCTTGTGTGTCTAAACATTCAATTACCGAAACCTTGTTTTTAGAACTTGTTGTCTAAACCTTTAATTATAAGAACCTTGTTTGTCTAAAACTTCAATTATTAAACACTTGTCTGTCTATACCCATAATTATCAAAACCTTGTCTGTATAAACCTTTAATTATCAAAAACCTTGTCTGTCTAAACTTTCAGTTAACAAAACCTTGTCTGTCTAAACCCATAATTATCAAAACCTTGTCTGTCTAATCCTTTAATTATCAAATACCTTGTATGTTTAAACGTTTAATTATCAAAACCTTGTCTGTCTAAACCCATAATTATTAAAAGCCTTGTCTGTCAAAACTTTCAGTTATCAAAACCTTGTCTGTCTAAATCTATAATTATCAAAACCTTGTCTGTCTAATCCTTTAATTATCAAAAACCTTGTCCGTCTAAACATTCAATTATCAAAACCTTGTCTGTCTAAACCATTAATTATCAGAACCTTGTGTGTATAAACATTCAATTACCAAAACCTTGTTTTTTAGACCTTGTTGTCTAAACCTTTAATTATTACAACCTAGTTTGTCTAAACCTTAAATTATTTAATACTTGTCTGTCTAAGTCTGTCTAAATTATCAAGACCTTGTTTGTCTAAACCTTTAATTATCAAAAACCTTGTCTGTCTAAACTTTCAGTTATCAAAACCTTGTCTGTCTAAACCCATTATTATCAAAACCTTGACCTTCGAATCCTGTAATTTACAAAAACCTTGTCTGTCTAAACATTCAATTATCAAAACCTTGTCTGTCTAAACCATTAATTATCAAAACCTTGTGTGTCCAAGCAGTCAATTACCAAAACCTTTTTTTTTAGAACTTGTTGTCTAAACCTTTAATTATTACAACCTTGTTTGTCTAAAACTTCAATTATTAAAAACTTGTCTGTCTAAACCCATAATTATAAAAACCTTGTCTGACTAAACCTTTAGTTATCAAAAGCCTTGTCTGTCTAAACTTTCAGTTATCAAAACCTTGTCTCTCTAAACCCATAATTAATAAAACCTTGTCTGTCTAATCCTTTAATTATCTAAAACCTCGTCTGTCTAAACATTCAATTATCAAAACCTTGTCTGTCTAAACCAGTAATTAGCAAAACCTTGTGTGTCTAAACATTCAATTAAAAAAAACCTTGTTTTTGAGACCTTCCTGTCTAAACTTTTAATTATTACAACCTTGTTTGTCTAAACCTTCAATTATTAAAAACCTGTCTGTCTAAACTTGTCTGTCTTTAATAATGGCAAATTGTAATGGTTTAGACAGACAAGGTTTTGATAATTGAATGTTTAGGCAGACAATGTTTTTGATAATTAAAGGATTAGACAGACAAAGTTTTGATAATTATGGATTTAGACAGACAAAGTTTTGATAACTGAAAGTTTAGACAGACAAGTTTAATAAATGGTTTAAACATTATGGATTTAGACAGACAGAAACAATCATTGGAAATCATTGGAAATAATCAGCGTACTTACGTATTAATTAATTTTTAAATGCCGCCAATCTACACCTAAAATTTTTATGATCAATCAGTGTTTCCCAAAGTGTGGTACGCGTGCCCCAAGGGGTACGTGAATGGTTTGTAAGGGGTACGATACGATGTTCCAAAATTTTCATTTTTTGTGTGTGGCCTCAAGGCACCACAACTAAGACCCGATTTTGAAACGCGTATTTTCAACATTTTGTTTTGGTTCCTCAAGGCCTCATAATTACAACATGATTTTGAGACGCGAATTTTCAAAATTTTGTCTTGTTTCCTGAAGGCACCACAACCAAGAAACGCTTTTAAAACGCGAATTTTCAAAATTTTCTCTTGGTTCTTAGGACACGAACGGTTTTCACCGCAATTTCAAAAATATTTTGGAAGTACTTAAATTGAAGTGAGAAGTGAGCTTCTACGTCTTGTTCTTTGAGATAGGTCCTTGTAATCAGATTCATTATCGCTTGATTTTTTGGTACTAAATATCGGTTATCGTTTGGTGATCTGGCAGGTACTAGGGGCCCCTACGGTTGCGGGGCCCTGGGCACGTGCCCCGAGTGCCCAATGGGAAAGAGAGCCCTAGACATTACATACCAGCCCTTAAAGAGAAGATATGACTTCATTTTCTGTTGCCTTCTGTTGGAGCCAACACGTTGCTATACATCTTATTTATTTATTTGTAAAAAGAATACAATGCCGGCTCTCCGCTTTCGCACTGAGCCGACGTTGCTATACAGCAGCAATATTTTTCTCAGTACGCACTCTTCGCATACGGGTTGGTGGATTAATGTCCAATAAAGTGAAACTGGTGCCAAATGTGGTCACAACGTCCAATTGTTGTGACCACATTTGGTCATTTTGGTTGGACCAAATTTGGTCTACAACTTGAATAGCCTGTTCGGTGGGTCGATTATGACGACCATAAAATGGACGTAATTTACGAAACACATTTCACCAGCACGAATTTTGAAAATAAAATTCAATGATTTGCAAGCGTTATTCGTTTGTTAGTCTATTCACAGTGAATTGGTAAACCTTACTGAGCATTTTTGACACTGCCACATGTCACTGCCACATGTCAAATCTTTTTTTTTACAAAAGAATCACCCGTTATATATATATATATATATATATATATATATATATATATATATATATATATATATATATATACATAACAATGTTTTTAGTATATTAAGGGGGGAAACCACATTAGGATTTTCAAAAAATCCGCTGTCAAAATACGCTGTCAAAATTTCAAATTGAAATTCGCATTTCGTTTAGATTTTATGAGCATAGAACCGAGTGCACATCGGGTACATGCTACAGGCTCGAGCGGAGCATTACCTCGTTTATCTCGAAATGACTTTTTTCACATTTGCGTGCAATCTAACTCAAAATGTGTGGAACCGATCATTATGAAAATTAATAGTTTGATTCTTTATAAAACCTCGAATTATATGACTTGTGAGATGACATCATGATTTTAAGGGTAATGATTTTAACGGTTTTTTTAAGGGTTCCTTTTTCCTTGCATAATTAGAGAAAAAAAAAACGTGAAAATCGAAGAAAAACTGTTCCAACAGCTGCAAAATTTTTAATTTTCATTTTTCATTTTTCAAGTTATTAATGACAAATCAAAACCTTTTTGATTTCACATGAAAATCGAAATGGCTACACTGCACGCAATTGGAAAACTATACTTACAACCTTCGGCGAACATCACGCCGTATGTAATTATAGTAAGTAAACTTTTTTATTTTTGGCTGAAATTATTAAAAAAAATTACAGAAATTGTTCGAAATATGAATGAAAATTTGATTAAATTCTAGTAATTTTTTCCCACAAAAAAAAATCCTAAAAAATCAGTATCAAACAGCCTCCTAATGTGGTTTCCCCCCTTAAGTTTTTAGTATTATTTTCTGCCGATAAATCATTTAAATTATCAATTGATTGTGATTGATAATTTAAATGAAATTTCGGCAGAAAATAATACTAACAACTTAATATACTAAAAACATTGACACATCGGGAATATTTGAAATCAATGATTCTTAAGGTTTTGCAACGTTTTAGAAACGCAAAAATTATTTGGGAACCGAGAGAAAGACCTAGAGAACGCAGATATCACCATGTAGAAGAGCAGTAAAAAATCTTTCAAAATACTAGGACGTAGTAGGTGCCATTCTACTAATTCGCCATTCTGCTAAGATCCGAGAAATTCAAAAGAAAACCAACGAAAATACCAACCCACAAGGATGGCGAGTAGGGGTTGCAATCCGGTGTCATTTTCAATCCGGCTGAATTTCCACCGCTCCGGTGTATCGATGGAATTAAACCTAACATAATAAACTTTTTACTTAATCTTCTGAGATCACAACTATTAGGTATTTGAGCATGCTAACAAGGCTTATTCTTATATTTATGACAGACATAATGATGAATCCTTCTAATGACATATAATATCTATTAAAATGCCTATTTAGTTTTATCAACTTATTATAAATACCGTATTTGGCGGTGTATAAGGCGCACTCTAAAATTCAACCTACTTTTTGTGCGCCTATACGCGGACCTATGCTTTAGATGTCAACCTCATCTTCATTGATCTGTCGCTGTCTTATTTTCAAAACTAGTAACAAAAATGTTTCAGATTTTTAAAATTCGTTCTTTTTGGAGAAATTCAAGGTTTTTAGATTTCCAAAATTTGGAAAATATTGAGAGTTTACAAATGTTAATTTTGTAAAAATGTATAATTAGATTTTCAAAATTCCTCCAAATATTCTCACAGTGGAGAAAATAGCTAGAGTCTATGAATGTTAGTTTTGTCAAATCTTAACCTCGTCTTTATTAATCTGTCGCTGCCTTATTTTACAATATATTTACAAAACGGTTTCTGATTTTCAAAATTTGAACTTTTTGGAGAAATTTTTTAGATTTCCAAAATTCTTCCAAATAGTCGCACAGTGAGGAAAATAGTGAGAGTCTACAAATGTTAATTTTGTAAAATCTCAACCTTATCTTCATTGATTTGGTGCTGCTTATTTTTCAAAATATTATCAAAACGGTTTTAGATTTTCAAAATTTGGACTTTTTGGAGTAATTTGTGGTTCAATTTCCGTTAGTTTGAATTGTGGCACGGGGGGCGGTGGACGTATGAGCGCGTAGTAGCAGCTCCCAACCAATCAACGAACCGTATATCAAACGCACGTGTCTGATTTTGCGCCATTTTATGCCATTTCTAAATTAAAAAAAAACGCCGATACATATTGAGAAAATTGTAACGCACTCCGCGAGCCGTTAACGAACCCATATGAGTGCTTTATTATATACTATATTTATATACTAGTGCTTTATACGACTTCATTATAGACGCAAAATAGAAAAAAGCTATTAATAATTTCTTCGCGACTTTCCACAAAGATGTGGTCGATGAAACCAAAATTCTTCATATGAGTTTTTGAAAGTTGTTTTTATTCATTTCATTATCATTCCGCAACTCGACTAAAGACCCCTTCAGATCAGCGCGGAGAGTTTGCATCGCGAAATTTCCACGGCGAAAAAATCGCTAGCGGTGCGGCAGCGATATGGCAATGCCCACATCAAAACGCGATTTTTACGTGTATAGTAGTTATGATATCCTCAGAGGAAGAAACTATGCTGTTTGAAGCATTGACTGCAGAAGATGAAAATTGCCTAGTATTTTATTTGGTATTTATTTTTAATTTCTAAAACACAAAACTCATTTCAGAAATAAACGAATAAGAACATGGGTCATAAAATCAAGTAAATTTTCTTGTTTTTCCTGATGTTTTTTTTTAATTTCCATTAGCCAGGTCATAACAATATAGGATATTTTTTAATATTTTCAATCAACTTCTTTGTAATCGCCATTTCAAAGCACAACAGGAGCGAAACTAAACGTGCATGCAGCGTCCTTGTCTTGAAACGCTGCACTACCGCGACTATGATGGAAATCGCGTTTGTTGGTCTGAACATGTACATAAGCCGACGTTTAAATCGGTCCGCCGCGATATTGCACCGGCTGCGAAACTTCCGCTTCGGTCTGTGAGATCCTTAACTCTTCTTACGGATCTCACAGACCGGCGCGAAAGTTTCGTTGCCGCGACCGCTGCGATATCGCGGCGGACCGATTGATACGGCGGCTTATGTACATGTTCAGTCAAGCGCGACTTTCGGCGCTTGTTGGTCTGAACATGTAGTCTGAATAGGTCCGCCGCGATATCGCAGCCGTCACGGCAGCTAAACTTTCGCGCCGGTCTGTGAGATCCTTTACAAAATCGGGCCTGGGTTTTTTCAACACGAAAATGGCGTTATTATCCAATCAACTTCCAAATCAAACAAATCTTTGAATCTCTTTTTCATGTCATGTAAGTCCAAATGATTTGTGAAATATTAAAATATGTTCATCAGATGTTTGTTGAGTTTCCTGAATTTCCATCAGATTTGGAAATTGATAAAATTGACACCGAGCCAAATTGTTTTTAAAAAATAACAATTTTACCTACCGCCCCCTATATTGCCCCCTAGCTACCCTTTTTTTAAATTTTATGGTGGATGGGGAAGCTCTACCAGCCTGAGTGCGGAGCTCTCATCCGCTAAACCCCTAGTCCACTTGGCGATGTTGTTTTTTCCACCCCGGAATAAACAACATGGACAAGTGGCCTAGGGGTTTAGCGCGGATTTAGCTCCGCATTTAGGCTGGTAGAGCTTCGCCCAGCCACCATAAAAAAGGTAGCCAGGGGGCGATATAGGGAGGCTACCTGGCGACCCCCAAAACGACGTCATCGCCCACTGGGGGGCGATATTGCCCACTTTGAGAATCACTGAGCTACTACATTAAATCTCTGTTGCCCTTGTAGTGTACTAAAAACTGTAAGTGTAGTTCGTTTATCCTCCTAAAGAGTGCACCGTGTCATTAGTGATAAGAGTCTAGTCAGCTGATCGCAAACGAGACTTCGTTCTCTGCTCCCAGCCATCAAGGTGAAAAGACGTCCTACTCAAGTCTATAGTCAAGTAATCCAACCTCTCTACTGATCATCCATTTATCCACCTCAATACATATTAGCCCTTAGGTTTTTTGACATGACTTACTCGAAAATTTATTTAAATATTTTGTTAAATTTTAGATGGAGAAGATTGTTGAGAAAATGCAGGATGAAACAACGGGGGTGCCAGTTCGCACAGTGAAGAGTTTCATGTCGAAAATCCCTTCAGTATTCACTGGTTCAGATTTGATAATGTGGATGCTGAAGAATTTAGACGTTGAAGATCAATCAGAAGCCCTGCATTTAGCTCACTTGATGGCTGCCCATGGATACTTCTTTCCTATTGACGATCATATGCTCACTGTTAAGAATGATAACACATTTTACAGATTCCAAACGCCTTACTTTTGGCCATCAAATTGTTGGGAGCCAGAAAACACTGACTATGGTAATGATTTCAATAAATTGATTGAGGTTGATGAAAATATTTTCAAATTTTAGCTGTGTATTTATGTAAGAGGACTATGCAAAATAAAACGCGGCTCGAGTTGGCAGATTACGAGGCTGAAAATCTTGCTAGATTGCAAAAAATGTTTTCAAGAAAATGGGAGTTTATTTTCATGCAAGCGGAGGCACAAAGCAAAGTCGATAAGAAAAGGGATAAATTGGAACGAAAGGTTTTGGATAGTCAAGAAAGAGCTTTTTGGGATGTACATAGACCTATGGTAATTCTTTATATATTTATATACTAGGTGGGCTATTGAAAACGAAACAGAGGGATTTTCGGATAATCTCGATAATTCGGCCGTTGGTTAATCGGACGACACGTCCAGCAATTCTGCGGTCTGGATACCACTCGCGCTCTTCCCTCCCATCACTCTTGCTTATAATACGGCGGTAGTCTGGTCCCATATATGTCGGATTATCGAGATTATACTGTAACTAAGATTAATTTAAAAAAAAAACGCTCGGACACGTCAACTTTGTTTGTGAGGGGGACACCTTTTACAAGGAAATTTGTAGCCAAATCACTTAACAACACCTCCGCGATGTGATTACAACCCCTATAATTTTAAAAGGCATGGTGGGATAAGTGATACCTCATTTGAAAGCCCTTTTTGCCCTCAATACTAAACGGTTAACATTTTCCGAATTTATCGATTTGTTGTCGAGATTATTTAATTTCAAGTTATGAACGCGTTCTTTGTTTAAGGGCTCACATATACCCGAGCACCTAAAAGTAGGGTCATGTTTAAGATTTTTTTTCATGTATAAAACATTGCATTTTTTTTTAAACCATAATATACATTTTGAAGTATGGCATTTATTATAAATTGGGTGAAAATTGGGTTCGAAAATTTCGAATGGTAAAAAAATTACAGTCGTTTTTCTGGGTGTGTTTTTGTCGACTGCGTTCGCGGTACGTCAGGCACGTCTGGTGCCTGTGCCATTTTTTATATGAAAAAAAAAAAATGTTTTCTCAAAGTGGATAGACAGAACTAGTACTTATCGAGCCGGAATTTTTGAATTCAATTTTTTCGGTTGGCGGTTTTTCGCCTTAAAATTATTGAGTAATTATGACAAAAAAAAACTATGCCAACTATCGAAAAAACGGCTAGATAAGTAAAAAATTATTGTGTGAAGCATAAATGTGCAAAACTTGCTCCCGATCGGTCCAGTAGTTGCGGAGATATTTCTGGTACCGATTTTGAATATAATGTTTCGAGTAAAACGCGTTTAAAGTTTTGATTCCACTTTATAATGGAATAACTGGTTTATTTTTAAACTAACATGAAATCATCGATTCCTGGGCCATATGACGGATCTTCCCTAGACGTTGATGCTTCCATTAAATCTTTTTTTTTGCTGTGTCAACCTCGTTGCTGTGAGTATGCCTACCAAAGTTCTGATTTCTCTTCTAGAGAAGTTTAGCATCTGCTGCGTTATTGCGACAAAATAGTTTATGAGCATTTTAGCTTGCCTCTGTCCTGGCGCGTTCTTCCTGTGGGTTTGCTTTTGCTCTTCTTCCCATTTCTTAGCCCCCTGCCTTCAGTGGGCCTTTGTAAGCCCACAAGTTGGCACCGGGCCCAAGAAGGGAGCCTCAGCCCCACTTTTGGCGAGTGCGTCGGCCATTTCATTACCATATATGACCTGGTGACCCGGTGACCATATTAGCGTGAGTCTGTTACCTTTCACCAGTAGCTTTAGGGTTTGTTTACAGTTCCAGGTTAGCTTGGAATTAAAGTTGTGGGCTTTTAAATTCCTTAGAGCTACCTGGCTGTGCGTTAGGATGTAGATTTGCACTCCTTTAAAACGTTTCTTTAGGCAGACTTGTGCGCATCTTTCAATGGCTATAATTTCAGCCTGTAGTACCATGGGAGCCTGGCCCAATGCCTTGGACTTCCTGTGACTCCGGCTGTATATGCCAATTTCTGTACCCTTAGCAGTTTTTGATGCGTCGTTGTACCACATGGACGCTTTGTCTTTCAGGTTTTCGAACTGGCTTTGTCAAAGTCGTATTTTGTAGACATTGCGTCCCACGGAAGGTTCAGAAATTTCTCTCCGATTTGTTCCTTTATTTCCATGTGTCTCTGAATAGGCGATGTACACCTTAGTCTCAGAGCACTGAGAAGACATTCTTTTTCTACCTGTTTGTGCAGTGGGAGTAGGTCCAACAGAACTTCCATTGCTGTGGTTGGAGTAGATTCCATCGCTCCTGTTATACGCAAGCCGTTGAAGCTCTATACTTGTTAGTTAGCGCTCTAACATGAGGCAACGAGCGTCACCACTACACCACTCGCGCCGGCAAATGCCATAGTATATGGTTAATTTATCAATCATTCTTCCAGTCAGTTTATTCCTACCACCAATGCCTTTTTTTCACACATTGTCGAAGTCGCGTACCCATCCGCTTCTGTACGTGGCAAATGAACTCTTTCTTATGTATCGACTCTTCATATGGTTTTGCGTTGACGATACCTTTATACGTTTTTGGCTCGCCATCTCCGATATAATTGGTATACATTACACCATAACGCTGCATAGATCGTTGAAACATCTAATTTATCCCATTTATCTACTTCCATCTTCCCGGCAGATCCCTCATGATTCGTCGAGCACTGATGTCCAATATTCGCAAGCTTTACAATAGAAACATTTTACAATGATATCCACAACCTTGCTTGTGTACAGTCCAATAAGCGTCGCTACTCCCAATAAAGGCGTGAATCCACGTTTCTAGCACGTTCTGTCTCTAGATACTGTGAGTTGCTTATCGTCATCAATGCCATTAACTCTCTTCTTCTGCTTCTCTCGAATAGGCCTACTTTGGACCACGCTTGTTCAACTGTTGGGCTTTGACCTTTGCCCAGTATTGTCACTTCTGCCGTTGTAACTTCTTTCTCTCTTCTGTCCAGGGGGTACCTTTCCTTCGAGGTTTTTCCTGAAATCCACGAACTTCCTTCAGGGTGTGTCTCACAGGCTATTTGTTTTTGAGATCTGTTATTCCCAGTTTTTTAATATCCTTCTCGGTCTCTGTCAACCAAGTGGTACGAAGCTTCTTGTTTTGCCAGAAGTTGAACAGACGGTTGGTTAGTCGGTTTGGAGGCAATCTTGCAAAGTGGCCATAGAAAGCTACCCTTCTTTTCCTTGCACAGTCAGAGAGCATTTCAATATGTTCGTAGAGCTCAGAGTTATGCCGTCTTCGGAATTCCCCATCTTCCTTTACCGGGCCTAGGATCTTCCTGAGGATTCTCCTTTCTCTGATTTCCAATTTCTCTATTAGACCCCTTCGGTTCAAGGAAAGACACTCCATGGCATACAGGGCTTCTGGTCATAAGACTGATGTGTAGTGCTTAAGTTTCAGGTTGCGTGACAGGCATTTCTTATTGTAAGTGTTCTTAGTCAGCTGATAGGCTAGTTCTAACTTGAATGACTCTCTGGGAATGATGACTCTCTGGGATAATGATGCTCTTTCTGATAAGTTGGATTCAATCCATTCGCCGAGATACTTAAATTTCTCAGTCCTCTTGATGTTTCCCTGTTCTAGTAACATCTCTCTGTTTGCTTCTCTGATGTTGGTGAAGAATGCTGTTTTCTTTCTCCAGCGACACTTGAAGACCTACTTTGGCAGCCTGTTTTCTGAGGCAGTTTACCTGCATTGTTGCCATCTCAAGATAATCAGCAAACAGTGCTATGTCATCTGCAAAGGCTAGGCAATCTACAACCAGTCCATCGTTCTTACGTCCCAGGTAGATACCACTCTGAGCACCCAAATTGTTCAGTTCCTTGCGCCATTCTCTCATAACCTTTTCCAGGACACAGTTGAAGAGAAGTGGGGAAAGTCCATCTTCTTGTCTCACTCCAGTTTTTATTTCGTAGCTTTCTGAAATCTCGCCTCTAAATTTAACCTTGGAATGGGTGTTGGTCAAAGTTTCTAGGATTAGTCTGCAGGTTTTGTTGTCTAGTGCTAGTTCCTGGAGTACTTTGTTAAGCGTTTCTCTATCAATGGAATAGTGGGCTTTCATAAAATCTACAATGGTGGCGACCACCTTGCGGTTTCTTATCTTGGAGTATGTAAGTACAGTTTTAAGATTGGGGATCTGTTCAACACAGGATCGGGTCTTCCTGAAGCCCCCCTGGTATTCTCCCAGTTGACTATCTAAGTGATTTTCTGCCCTTGTTTGGAACGCCTTCGAGAGAATCGTCTATGTTACCGGGACGAGAGAAATTCCACGGTAGTTGTTTAGATCCGTAAAATCTCCCTTTTTGTGAAGTGGATGGATCAGAGCAGATTTCCAATCGGGTGGTAATTTCTCTGTTTCCCAGATGTCCTGGATGAACTCGGTAAGATTGCGCACGGCATTGTTTCCAGCACCTTTCCACAGTTCAGCAAAGGTAGAGTCCTCTCCAGCTGCCTTATTGTTCTTAAGAAGTTGAATGAACTGGCCAACTTCTTCCAATGAAGGGGGAAGCGAGTCCGGGTTTGGTGTGGTTTGTTTATAGTCGAAGTCTTCGCTGGGTGGGTCACAGTTGAGTAGATTTTTACTGAGCCAAAAGGTGGCAGTTGTCCTTGTCGTTATAAGCCAGTTTGCCTTGTGAGTCTCTGAAGTGGAGGCTTGGCGGAGCGTATTTTCTAAGTGCCTGCTTAGAGGTTCCATAGAAATCTCTGGAATTATTCTTAGCAAAGCTCTCTTCGATTTGGCTTAGTTGGTTTTGTGTGAAGGTTCGTTTGGTTCCTCGATTTATCTTGGCTGTAACCTTTCTTTGTTCCAAAAATTTATGCCAATTTTCCTTGGTCTTTTTAGAATTCCACTTCACCCAGGCTATCTGTCTTTGGGCTATTGCATTGTCACAGTCTTCAGTCCACCACGGATGCTTCCTTCTTCTAGCGAGAGGGGCGAGTTCATTGGCCGCCTTGACAAGAGTCTCCTTCAGTTTGTCCCAGTTGTTTAGGTCTGTGTTGTTCAGTCTCTGACTTAGTTCTTGACTGCTCTTGAGTCGCTCGACGTCAAATCTTACCATTTTGGAGATTCTGTGTAATCTAGTGTTTCTAGGCTGGAGTCTTATTTTGATCTTTGAGAGGTAGTGGTCTGAGTCCAGATTGGCGCTTCTTAGTACCTTCACGTTTTGTATTTCCCTTTGAGATTTTCGTGAAATGGCCACCTGATCTATCTGGAATTCACCCAGGTGGGTACTAGGTGAAATCCAAGTCTTCTGCTTCCTTGGCAAGTGTTTGAAGGCTGTAGACTTCATGATCAACCTAAAAGTTCTACACAGATCCACCAATCGTTCTCCATTGCGGTTGGTTCGCTTATGCGCCGGATAATTGCCCACTATGTTTCTGTATTTTATCTCTCTTCCCAATTGAGCATTGAAGTCACCAAGCAGTATAACGGTGTGCCTCTGTGGAAGTTTAGAGATAATATCTTCTAAGTCTTCCCAGAATTTATCAGTTCTGTCTGGATTGCGTCTGTTGTCCTGGTTGATTGGGGCATGTACATTGACTATACTGTAGCCCTTGTTTGCGCATTTGAGAGAGAGAATGGATACACGACTACTCGAGGAGGTAAAGTCAGTGACTGAATCCAGTATCCTGTGACTGATTATAAGTCATGTACCTAAGTACGTTCTACGGGGTACGTTCTTCATTACCCGCTGACCCACTTTTCCTTTGAGGATTCTGTAGCCTTGGGACTCGAAGGCATGTTCGTCCTTAAATCTGGTTTCCTGTACTGCTGTCAGTATTATGTCGTGTTAGTCGATCAGTCAAATGTTTCAGTTTACCCACTTTTAGCAGTGAGTTGGCATTATATGTTGCGAAGGAGCTTTGCCGTCTTGGTCTGAGTTTACGTCCGGTGATTTCAGGATGCTCCGACTCATCCATAAAGCATGTTGGTGCGGCGAACTCCCCAAAATCCGAAGGTCCGCTAACGTCACCATAGGTGACGGTGGATTGGTTACCACCTGGTGTAGTGCATTTAGCGAGATTTTCATGCTCAGTTGAAGAATATTCTTCATGGCACAGTGGCGAGCCACTGTCCAAGATACTACCCATGTTGTTAGCTTGGAATGCTTATTATTCGGGGTTGTCACCCCTAGACAGGTCTCCTTCACTGCGGCTAAGGAGTCCTGTCCGCCCCACTATTCCCAGGTGCTAGGCTCCGTGCCATTGTTTTACTATAGTATAATCTCGATAATCCGACAAATATGGGACCAGACAACCGGATTATAAGAAAGAGTTGGGGGGGGGGGGGGGGGGGGAAGAGCGCGAGCGGTCTCCAGAACGCCGGATTACTGGACGTGTCGTTCGATTAACCAACGGCCGAATTATCGAGATTATCCGAAAATCACTCTGTTTCGTTTTCAATGGCCCACCTTGTATATATTGTGATGAAAATAATTCAGAAAATATTTCAAATAAAAAGTAATTATTTACATTGTTGAGTTTGAAGATTTTTTATACTATTAAATAGTAACATTTGTATCTTTTCTTCAGATTATAATTTCTAGGAAATCATTGTATGCATATCTTGAACAAAATTGACATCGTTAGTATAATTTTTCTATCAAAAACATTTCTTCATAACAAGTATTTCACTGGCAAACACCACGACTGACATTGAATAACATTAATTGTAAGAAAGTTTTTGGGTTCTATATAGCCCTGTAATTTTCCCAAAAAATAAATGTTTTTGGAAAATTACAGGGTTATATAGAACCCAAAAACTTTTTTAATGTAATTCAATATCGTGGTGTTTGCCAGTGAAATAGTTGTTTAGAAGAAATGCTTTTAATAGAAAGATTAGTTATACTAATGATGTCAACGTTATTGATGATATGTATGCAATGATTACAATCTTTGAAGAAGAGATACAAATGTTACTTTTTAGTAAAAAGTAATTTTTTATATTTTTATATGAATTTTGTTTTTATTTTGTAGCCGGGTTGTGTAAATACAACAGAGATTGATATAAAAAAAGCATGTCAGATGAATAAGCCAATTCACGGCATAAAGAACATCCAAATAGGTCCAAAAATGTCACCTTCCACATCAGAAATTGGTAGTAAAACGATGGATAATCTGAAACGACAAATAGAATTGTTGAAAACACGTTTGGATAGACGAAATATAAAAGTATCAAAAGTTGCAGAAGCTTGTATAGCGTATTTTGAGCAGTATTTAGAATATGATAGTTTCTTCGTTGCTCCTGAATATCCAAATCCTTGGATTTCTGATAGTCCTGAGTTGTGGGAGCAGGAGAAATTAGCTAAAGACATATCAGCCCGTCGAGTTAAAAGATGGGCCTTTAGTTTGCAAGAATTATTACAAGATCCAATTGGACGAGAGCACTTTATAAAATTCCTAGACAAAGAATTTAGTGGTGAAAATCTGAAGTATAAAAAACAAATTAGTAGCCGCATTGAATAAATAAATATATTTCTATTTTTACAGGTTTTGGGAAGCAGTTCAAATATTAAAAACATTACCTCAAAGCGGTGTTCAAGATAAAGTACAAGAAATATGGGCGGAGTTTTTAGCACCAGATGCTAGTTGTCCAATTAATGTTGATTCTAGATCTTATGAAATGACTAAGAGGAATATGGAAAATCCCGATCGTTGGAGTTTCGACTGTGCTGCTGTAAGTTGAATAAAACTCTACGAGAAATGAATGCAGAGTTTTGATATTCGTGTTGTTTTTCTAGGCTCATGTTTATCAATTAATGAAAAGCGATAGTTATTCTAGATATTTGCGATCTGAAATGTACAAAGAATTCTTAAACGGGTCAAAGAAAAAGGTGAGCGTAAGTAAATTTCTGTCAAAACTCATATAATTTTTATTAACAATTTTTGGTACTTACGTATTAACGCCACCGCAGCGAGAAGTCGCATTACCGCGCGATATGTGGTCTAGATTTATCTGCTCTAATATAATTTAATCTAACTCTTATTCATAGGATGGTTGCGACTGTTACTACGTGGTAATTCATACTTACATTTAATTGAAAAACATAGTGAATTTTTCAATTCAATGTAACCCTTATCCAATATTTTTTCTTATTTCGAGAGTCGCGCTTCCGCGATTTATCTGTTCCGTTAAATATCCATTTAGTTGAAATCTGTAGCTGCGGTGGCGTTAGTACGTAAGTACCCAATTTTTGTAGTACTTAGCTAATAAGTAATAGTTGTAACTAGTTATAGAAACCTATGGGCCTATGCACGAATTATTATAATTTTAATCCTTTGCAAAAGAGTTTCAAAAAAGGGAATAATGGCACTTTAATTAGCTTTTATGTTTAGTAGATGGGCTTAGTAATTTGGTAAGAGTTCATTGTTTTGTTTTACTAACAAAGTGTTCATGTTATTAACACTATGTTAAATGGAAACTGAGATTTATTTGAGATTTTAAATATGTTGTTTTTAGACTTCTGTAAAAGGAATTCGTTCAATAGTCTCGTTTTCTGCACGAAAAGAAACTATCACCTAGTCAACTTAAGTAAGTCATAAGATTCGTTCACTTCTGGACAATACAAAAAAATATTACTATTATTGTAACATGCAAAACAACAGAAACATAATGCTTAATTTTATTTAATGTGCCATATTAATTTAAATTATCAAGAAAATCACGTTTAGTGCATGACCTTTAGGCTACTTAAAAAAAGGAAATCTTTTTTAAAACATCACAAGTTTTTGTTTTGGCTCTTTAAATGGTTGTGAAAGATGAAAAAGCATGCAATACATTTTTTCAAAATACATAAAAATCACCAACAAAATTATACAAATGTTGTTTTACAAAGAAACATGGGTTTTTTATGTATTTGTAAATTCCAAGTTTCTTTTTGGAGTGTATATCTACAATCTGTAAATTAATTATAATTGAATGTGTGATAATATTTTAAGGTATAAATACTTGTACTTTGAGCCAAAACAATTGAACAAAATCACAAGGAATAAAATCCAAATACTCATTAACTTTACTTTTTCTTGGAACTGAAATTCACATTATTGTAAGTGTTACATTCCAAAAAAATAAAAAAGCAAATAAAACGCACATAAATTGTTCAATAACGAAAAAAATTTTCAATTAATCGCGATTTGTTAAAAAAACAATTTCAGTTTCAAGTGCAATTTTTCTCAAGCCACAGATCTAACACTGCCAATAAATTATGAATTTCATAAACTGAATCAAAAAGAGAAATTGAATGAAAAAATAATCTGTGCAATTTTTTCTTTCTAATGTTTTAACAACCAACTATTAAAAAAATAGTTTCTTTAATTAAAGTGGCTAACGCATTTATTCTTTCTTAATTTACATTTTTTTATATAAAACAACAAGCACAAATTATAACGGGTACTTTTACTTTGTACTTGTACTTCATTAAAAAAAGAACACATTCACACCAATTTTGTTTTAGAAATTACGACGAACTGGATTTTAAAAATATTTCTTGTATATAAAATTCATCGTAATATTTTCAGAGAAAGGAATTAATTAAAGAAATAAGCCAATAGATACATAAAAAAATAATGATAGTTATGTGTCAGTAGAACCACGAAAATTATAGTGAAAAATGATATAGGCATAAAAATTGTCTACACAGATGTAGCCCAATTATTTTAATATTCACCGTTGTGATTATTTAGCTAGTTATTTAGCTAAGTAGGGTGATTTATAAAAAAGTGGAAGAAAACCTTTTAAACAAATGATTTCAATCATTTCTGTCTTCAATGTTTGAGATATTAAAATTTAGTAATATCTGTTTAAACGGTTTTTTTTCTTTATATTGTATAGACCAAGGGACGAATTTCTTAAAACTTGCATTGTTTTCAAATTTAATCCTAAAAAGTAATAAACAATCATTTTCCTGTCGAAAACAATACAAATTGTTAAGAAATTCTTCTCCATTTCGAATATAGGTCCATTTTATTGATATTTGTTCACAATAAATTAGTTGCAATATGTACCAAAAAACGTTACAAATAAATCTTCATTTTCTTTTGATTACAATAAAAGAAGAAAAAAAGGAACCGATTTTGAATAAGCTTTAAATGTAATAGACTGTAGATAACAAAAAAGTGAAAAAATATGTTAGTTGAATAAAAATTAGAAGAGAAAATAGAGGAGCAATGATTCGTTTCATTGTTTTTCTATTTAGATATCGATCCTTTTTTTGTAGAAGATATAATGTACCCAAAATTTCATGTTATGTATACATTGGATGGAACATTTTTTCGATATTATGTTATTCAGTCTCATAAGGAATTGACGAAAAAGCAAAATGATATTACTATTAGATTTTTGTCCATATATAGAAAAACCATTACTCCAAATAAAAAATATCTCGAATTTATATTTTACCTTCAATATCAATTTTCCTTTAACCGTCATGTAATAGAAAAGAATTTAGGAAACTATACTGTTCTTTAATTCACAAATTGACTAATTGCATAAATAATAGTATATTACGTAACGAGAATTTCGCGTGTACGTAATTGCCTTACAACTCGAGTTACGTACTATACTTTATATACTACCATAATAATTTGTTTCTGTTTTATAAGAAAAATATGTTTGATGTAACAAATTTATTTCTTAATAGTTTATTATCATGGTAATATTATATATAACATATGTTATATATGATAATATAACATATGTTATATATGATAATATAACATATGTTACTCGACATTATTTAACTTGAAAGAAATGAAGAGAAATACATTCTTAATGGTTACATACCTTATTATTTAGTACTTATTTGGGTTAAACTGGAATAAGAGTGCTCATAGATATAGGCAACCCAATGTACGCAGTGTCTATTGCCGTTAGTCTTAATTGTGGCACGGGGGCGTGCCACAATTGCGCACGGTAAACGTGTGAGCACGTAGTAGCAGCTCTCAACGAATCGTAAACCAAACGCACGTGTGTGTTATCAAGCGTATCATACGTGTGTGTTATGATGTATTTACATAGTCCACGAACTGTACAATAATGGGCATTTACAATAGTGGTCGTAGATAAAAGAATTAAGGAGACTATACTATGTTCTTTAATTCACAAATTGACTAATAACATAAATAATAGTATATTACGTGACGAGAGTTATAAGAAGCATATTACGTACGAGCGGAACAGTTACAGTAATTCCGCGAGTACGTAATTGCCTTACAACTCGAGTTATGTACTATACTTTATCTACGACCACACTAATTTGTTTCTGTTTAATAAGAAAAATATGTTTCATGTAATAAATTTATTTCTTATTAGGTTAGGTTACATTATTTAACATTATAATAAACAAACTGTTGTATTTTCATATATAACTGTTATACACGGCCATAGACCTAAAGTGACCACATTTTCATTGTGACAAAGCGGGACAAATGGGATGAAATGAGAATTATAATTTAGTTATGAAAGCAGACCAATAATTAAAAAAAATGTATTTTATCTACTCTCACCAAAATGAACAGTTTCATAAATACATTATTGTATGTGAAGGATGCCATTATTAAAAAAGTATCCAAATCGTGCGTAAAAGTCCAATGTAAATCAAATGGAGTTTCATTATTAAACGATTTCTGTTTGACAACAACTTGCGTCACTAAACAAAAATCATCGACGTAGTGCAAAATAAATGTGCTGACATATATTCGAATTGAATTAATTTTTCTTATTTTTAATCAAGAAATCTGGGCCTCTCAATCTGGATTTATCTTAATGGATCAGAAGCCTCACTCACCAGAAGCGTTCATTAGAAAAATCCAAAAGACTGGGGAGATAGCATCGCCGAGGCTGCCGAGGATTAGGAGCAAAAAGCCGGCGTACTGGTGGACAGAACACATTGCCACACTACGCAGAGAATGCCTAAAAGCAAGAAGAAGCTTGACGAGAGCCAATAGAAAGCCCAGAAGAAACGAGCTCGAGCAGAAGAATATAAAGAAGCAAAAAAGCTTCTAAAACACACCATTCTGAAAGCAAAAGATACTCAATGCTCCCGACTGTGCAACGCAGTTGAAGACGATATATGGGGGAACGGGTATCGCATCGTAATGAAGCGAATGAGAGTATTCCGGAAACCATTACCACTAGAAATAAGACAAAGGTTGTAGAAAAACTATTTCCCCAATGTAACGGTATCCCACGGAAAATGCTCCAGCAGAACCATTCACAGGGAAAGAGCTACAAGAAGCCCTCAAAAAGAAATGAAAGTTAAAAAAGCGCCGGGACCAGATCTGATTCCCTCAGAGTTAATAAAATTGGTAGTAGCGGAAAAAACAAGCTATGTCCTTGATGTCATGAACAATTTGCTGACCAAAGGAACATTCCCAAGTATCTGGAAGACAGCAAGGCTACTACTAATAGAAAAACAGAAAGAGGAAGAAAACGCGGAAAAAACCTATTGACCGATATGTCTCCTGGGCAGTGCGGGAAAGTTGTAAGAGCAACTCATATACAAACGGCTAACGGCAGAGCTAGCAGATAAAAAAGACCTATCCAATAGGCAGTACAGTTTCAGAAAGGGGCGCTCAACTATACAAGTCATAAAGAGAGTATGGGATATAGCAAATGGAGAAATGAAAAAAACTCTAAAAACAAGAAAGTTGTGCGTCCTCGCCACGATCGACATAAGGAACGCGTTTAACTCTGCCAACTGCAACCTAATCAAGAAGGAACTGTTGGAAAGAGATATCTCGACCTACCTTCGACGAATGGTAGGAAGCTACCTGTCCGATAGAAAGCTCTAGCTGGAAGACGGCTCGATGATCCCGATAACATGCGGTGTGCCACAAGGCTCGGTCTTGGGCCCTCTACTCTGGAACGTGCTATACGACGACATACTCAGCATAGATATGCCTAAAGGAGTTGAAGCAATAGCATTTGCTGACGACCTGGCAGTGGTAACCACAGCCAAAACGAGAGACGAACTAACCCACAAGACAAATGAAACACTCTATAGAATATCTGATTGGCTAGAAAGGAACAAACTCAAGCTCGCCGCAAAAAAAGCAGAAATAATGATTCTCTCTGGCAGGAGAAGGTACGGTGAGATAGAGTTCCAGGTGGGAGGCACAACAATAGTCCCAAAAAACCAACTTAAATATCTTGGAGTTGTAATAGACAAGAACTTCACGTTCGGCCATCACATTACGTATGTCGCCGCCAAAGCCCAGAGAGTGGCGCTGTCTCTCTCTAGACTGATGCTCCGCGGAAATGGGCCAACTGAAAAAAAAGAAGGCTGCTAGCCACGGTAGCAGAATCTATTATACTGTATGCCGCCCCCATATGGATGCGGGCATGTATGTACAAAAAATATATAGGAAAACTCCTTAACGTAATAGTGTAAATGCTACAAAGTGAAAGAAAATGGAAAGGTATAGAAACAATGGCTGATAATATCCTATGCTAAAAAGAGAAGGACGAAAGAGCTAAAGAAAATGAGCAAGAACGTGCCCTTTGAGGCTCAACGACAACCCACAGCCATGAAGTAATACCGGAAGGTGAAACCGTGGCAATGTGAGTGCACAAAAGGAAAGGGATGGGTTTTTAGTGGGTAGGACCGATGCTACCATCATGCCGGGTGAGTCCCACACTCCTCGGGGCGTTGTGCTTTGAGGGTCGTACGTAAAGGTATTTTTCCCCCTTTATATAAAAAAAAAATTCTTGATTTATCTGGCTGTAATATAACTTAACCTAATCTAGATTAAATCTACTCATTGCGATTAAACCACTCACCTCGTCTCGTGCTTTAAACTCATGGCAACTCATGCACAAAAGCCCTTCTTCACACACTTGTATCATAAACTACTATTATTGTATACTTTTGTATACATCCATATACTTTTGTATAAATATATAAAAATGTGTTTACATACATTTAAAATAAGAAATGCATATATTTTCTAAAAAGCGGGACATTTTTAAAAATCGGGGGGACGCGGGACTGTCCTCCAAAAAGCGGGACTGTCCCGCCAAAATCGGGACGTGTGGTCACCTTACATAGACCCCTTGTGGGGTATTGGCCGCTCCATTCTGGAGCTCTTTGATCCTTTTGTGGCTGTGGATCAGTCCGCGTATTCTATTTTCCATTCATAGCTTCTGTGCGTTTTTGTACTATTTTCTTAGATTCCTTCCTGCCTTTCACCTTCTTCTTCCATTCTGTGACTTCCATTATTCGCATATTTTCGTGTATTTGGTCGTGCCATCTTATTTTCGGCCTTCCTCTTGGTCTACTGCGTGGTGGTTTTCAGTTTCTAATTCTCTTCGTTATGGAGTCTTGGGTTTTTCTTTGAATATGGCCATACCAGCTGAGTCTCCGTGCTTTTATGAATTTCGCTATGTCTTCCTCTTCTAGGATACTTTTTATCTCTTCGTTTCTTAGTGGTCTGTGTTCTTGCCCTTGTGTTTTCTTTGAGCCCAGTGTTCTTCTTATAATTCTTCTTTCCAGTATTCTCATTATTTCTTCGTCTCTCTTGGCCAGACACATTGTCTCTGCTGCGTATGTTATTACTGCTGTAATGCTGGTTTTGTAGATTTTTATTTTCGTGGTTGTGCTGAGGTTTTTGTCTTTAAGTAGCTTATGGTATTTCCAGAAAGCCATTTTTCCTGCCTTTATTCTTTCGGTAATTTCGATACTTCTGTCGTTGCTCCTGTTTACTGTATCTCCTAGGTATTTGTAGTTGTTTACCCGTTTTACCCGTTGGAATGTGTACTGTGCGATTTGTATCTGTGTCTGTTGGTCCTCTTCGTGCGAACGTGCAATGTGCATGTACTTTGTTTTCTTTTCATTGTTAGTAAATCCTCTTATGCGTCCCTCTTTGATGATTGTTAGTATAGTTTTGTCTAGGTTCTTTTTGCTTGTTGCTATCAGTGCAAGTAACCAATCTGCGTAACCAATTATTTGTCATCTGCGTAACCAATTATTTGTGTTTCGTTTTGCATTAATGATTTGTTGTTTCCCACTCTACTTATTATGCCTTCTAGCACGATGTTAAAAAGTACTGTTGATAGTCCGTCTCCCTGTCTTACTCTTTTTTCTATGCTCACCTTATTTGTTTTGCTGCCTCCTGTGATAATCTCTGCTGTTGAGTTGTTCATAGTCATTTTTGTTAGGTATATCAGCTTGTTCGGTACTCTCATTTCTTCCATTTGTTTTATTAATTGTTGTCTTTTTACGCTGTCAAACGCTTGTTTGAAGTCTATAAATGGGATATGTAGTTCCATTCCGAATTTGTAGCTTTTTTCTATAATGCCAATACGTGAATGGCCTCTATTGTCGATTTTCCTCTTCTGAACCTGTTCTGGTATGGGCCTCTCTTGGATTCCGTGTGCTGTGTTATTCTATTCCTTATCAGTTCTGTTAGTATTTTGTAGGTTGTGTTTAGTAACATTATAGGTCTGTAATTCACACATTTCGTTGTGTCTCCGTTTTTATATATTGGTGCTATTTGTCGGTTCTTCCATTCCGTGGGCATTTTTTCTTCCTTCCATATTTTGTTTATTAGGCCATGTATTCTCTGGGATAGCACTGCTCCTCTCTTTTTTATCAGTTCGTTATTTATTTCATCTGGCTCTGCTGTTTTGTTTAGTTTTAGCTTTTTTATCGTTTCCGCGGTAGGTGGTACTTCGTAGTTAGGTGGTTCTTCGTCTTCCGTACTGGTTAGTTCTACCTCATCATCTGTTTGTGTTTCCTTGTATATTTTCGTGAAGTGTTTTTCCCATTCCTGTTTCCTGATTTTAGTGGCAGGCTTTCCTTTGGCGTTCTCTCGTTTGATAAATTCGTATAGCTTCCAGTTGTCCTTGCTGTTTGCTTCTATTTGCTGTACTTCTTTGTCTACCAGCCTCTTTTTTCTTTTTGTAGTGTTTCTTTGCTTCGCGTTGTGCTAATCTATATTCTTGGAGGTCTTCTTCTTTTTGTGTGTTTATCCATTTCTTCCTTTTTTGTTGAGCCTTTCTCCTGGCACTCTTCGTCGAACCATTGTTTTGGCCATTTGTTTTTTCCCGACCTATTATCTGCTGAGTCGTTTCTATTATGATGTTCTTTATTCTGCTCCAGTCTTCTTCTATTGTTGTCGTTTCTTCGTCGGCGAGTTTGTGCTCAATTGCAGTACTATATTCCCTTCCTGTCTTTTCATTATCTAGCTTCTTTAGGTTCCATTTCCTTCCTCTTTCTGCCTTTTTGTTGTTCCTGATTATAATTTCTTTCATCTTTGCTATTACCAGCACATGGTCTGTGTCCGCGTTGGCTCCTCTGTACGATCTAACGTCTTGTATTGTTTTCTTCCATTTCTTTGAGTTTGATTTCCATCCGTTCTTCCTGGTATCATCCATCTTATTTTATGTTCTCTCTTGTGTTTGAATGTTGTGCTTGCAACAAATGTGTTTGTTGCTGCTGCTAGGTTGCATATTCGTGAGCCGTTATCGTTTGTTTTGTCGTGTATTGTTTCTTTTCCTGCAACGTCTCGGTTTTGTTCTTCTTTTGTTTATTGAATTTTCCATTTCCAAGTCGCCGATTATAATTAGAATATCGTTTCTGGGTATTTCCTCGCAAATTTCTTCGAGCTAATCATAGAATTCCTGCTTAGTGTCTTCCTCCGTTTCTTCCGTGGGCGCATACACGTTGACTATCGTTATGTTGGCTTGCTTGTTTTCTATTCTTATGTAAGCTATTCTGCCGTTCACTGCTTTGAATTGAATATTTTCCTACTCGTATAGTTGTTAACCATGAATGCGATGTCATTTTTTCCCTGTTTCTTTTCTCCAGAATAGTATAGCGTGAAGTTCTTTCTGTCTATTCTTCCATCACCTTTCCACCTCACCTATTGCAGCGCCAGTATTTCTAGTTTGTATTTGGTCATTTCGTTAGCTATTTCTTGCGTTTTCCCAGCTGTTAATGTCGATCTTACGTTTCACGACCCAATTCTTGTTCTTTTACTTCTTCTTTTCTTCTTCTTTTCCTTTTTGTTGATTGTTTTTGTTTTTTCTCTTGTCCTTGGCCATTCCGTTGTCGTCATCTGTGTGTCCCTTTCTCCGGTTAACTCTAGTTTTTTGATCAGTTTGTTCTCTTCGCGGCTCCATTTCATATTTCATATAACTGTTACTCGACATTATTTAACTTCATAGAAATGAAAAGAAATACATTCTTAATGGTTACATACCTTATTATTTAGTACTTATTTGGGTTAAACTGGAATAAGAGCGCTCGTAGATATATGCAATCCAATGTACGGAATGTCAATTTCCGTTAGTTTGAATTGTGGAACGGAACCCGCTGAACGTATCAGCACGTAGTAGCAGCTCTCAGCCAATCAACGAATCGTAAACCTCGTGTGTGTTATCACTCATATCATACGTTTGTGTTATGATGTATTTACATAGTCCACGAATTGTACAAAACTGGGCATTTGCAATAGTGGTCGTAGATAAAAGAATTAAGGAGACTATACTATGTCTTTTAATTCACAAAGTGACTAATAACATAAATATTAGTATATTCCGTAACGAGAGTTATAAAAAGCATATTACGTACGAGCGGAACAGTAATTCCGCGAGTACGTAATTGCCTTACAACTCGAGTTATGTACTATCCTTTATCTGCAACCACATTAATTTGTGTCTGTTTAATAAGAAAAATATGTTTGATGTAACAAATTTATTTCTTATTAGGTACATTATTTATCATTATAATAAACAAGCAGTTGTATTTTCATATATAACTGTTACTCGACATTATTTAACTTGATAGAAATGAAAAGAAATACATTCTTAGTGGTTACATACCTTATTATTTCGTACTTATTTGGGTTAAACTGGAATAAGAGTGCTCATCGATATTGGCAACCCAATGTACGCCGTGTCAATTTCCCTTAGTTTGAATTGTGGCACTGGGGGTGCTGAACGTATGAGCACGTAATAGCAGCTCTCAATCAATCAACGAAATCGTAAACCAAATCCACGTGTGTGTTATCAATCATAACTTATCATTAATCGCGGACTGTTACATACGTGTGTGTTATGATGTTTTTACATAGTCCACGAATTGTATAACAATGGGCATTTACAATAGTGGTCGTAGATAAAAGAATTAAGGAGACTATACAATGTTCTTTAATTCACAAATAGGCTAATAACACAAATAATAGTATATTACGTAACGAGAATTATAAAAAGCATATTATGTCCGAGCGGAACATTTACGCACGGCGCTGCGTAGCGGGGAGTGCGTAATTCCGCGAGCACGTAATTATCTTACAACTCGAGTTATGTACTATACTTTATCTAAGACCACACTAATTTGTTTCTGTTTAATAAGAAAAATATGTTTGATGTAACAAATTTATTTCTTAATAGGTTGTTATCATGGTAATATCATATATAACTGTTACTCGACATTATTTAACTTGATAGGAATGAAAAGAAATACATTCTTAATGGTTACATACCTTATTATTTAGTACTTATTTGGATTAAACTGGAATAAGAGTGCTCGTAGATATATGCAACCCAATTTACGCAATGTCAATTTCCGTTAGTTTGAAGTGTGGCACAGGAGGCCCTGAACGTATGAGCACGTAGTAGCAGTTCTCAACCAATCAACGAATCGTAAACCAAACGCTCGTATTTTTTTAATTTGTCTTTTTTTAGCTCTTGATAAATGTTACATTTTCAGCTACTAATGAAGAGAAAATATAAAATTTATTCCGCCTATTTTAAATCAGTGATTAATTCAAAGATCATGTACGTAATTAAAATTGCAAATAGGAAACCCAACTTGTTGTCATTAGAAAAAAGTGTAAAGTTAGATTTCTGCGGGGCCTCTTAGAGATAGGGGGCGCGCGCCCGCTACGCCCGCCTTTAAATCCGCCTCTGCATACAGTTATGGCTTGATCACACGTAACGAGTACAGTGGCGGGACAGTAAAATGTCATTCGGCCGAGAGAGTAGAGGGGGTGAGTAGGTGTTCACACGCTTTAATTTTTTTGCCGGGTGAGTCAGTCAGTGATCATGACGGATAGTAAAAGGTTGATTTAAAAATGCACTAAGATGCTTATACCTCATTTAATTGAGGAGTTAAACGAATTTTTGCGAAATGATAAGAAGCGCGTTTGGACAAGGCCTTGGATGTTGAGGAGACCCGAACAAGTAACAATCTATTTCGGGAATTGGAATTAGAAGACCCAGGGGAATTTAAAGCGCTACTGAGAATGGATGTAGAACATTTTAATTAATTATTAAAAATCCTTCCATTTCATTGAGCCATTTTATGTTGGAAACATATACATTTGTTACGGCTGCACCCGATTTCTTTGACTCCTGCAATTTTTCCTTCTGGCAATAACTAGATCTTAATTTTTTTATTTTGTTTTTTACTTCCGTCACTCCAAAGCCTTCAATATCCATTTCTTTCAAAATGGATATGTATGCCGTATCTCTTTTTGGATTATTTTTGTAGTCCTGTGAACTAAAGTCCCACAGACATGGATTCACTTTATATATTTGAATAAATTTCATTGTTTTTTCATTGTCCCATTTTAACGACATTTTCTTTTCTTTTTTAAAAAACGTAAAACCAAAATGAATTAATAATTAAATAAAGCAATACTTCATCAAAAGTTTCAATTGTAGTATTTAAAATTAAAACAAACAAACTAGCCACCGTCACCGTTCTGACAAAACGAGGAGAGCACTTGTTCAGGCATGTCGTGTAGGACAGCGAGTCAGTAGCGGTAGGAGTGGGGGTAGAACCCCCCGTACACCCCGCCACCCGTGCCTACGCCCATGTATATAAGTATTTCATAGCCATAAGTATTTATTTAATTAAAGAGAATAGAAATTCATTTATTAAAAAAGTAGCCACGTACCGCCCTAGTCCGCAACATGCTCGTCATTTTGATGTAAGTCTGATGATTGGCAAGGGAACAGACTTTGAGGAAAACGTGATCAAAATTTTCCAATAATTTAAAAAAAAGGGGGTTTAAGGTGTTTAGATCAAGATTTAGAAATAATCAATCCGTACCGCCCTAGAAAACAACTTTGTTGTCTTATAGAAATGTAGATCTCCCGTTAGAATTGAAAATTAAAAATGTTATTTATGCCCCAAAAAAATGGTGCTTACCCGTATACATTTTTGGTACAGATAGAGTCTCAATTCCATTTAATCACCCCATAAATAAGTCAGACAGACGGAATGGACTTTTACAGACAGGTGAGCATAATTGTCTTCACCTCAGGCAATAAACAAAACCGATTAGATAATAAATTAGACAATATATGAGTTAGGCAACTATCCGATACTGATCGAGAGCCATAAACTGGAATAAGAGTGCTCGTAGATATATGCAACCCAATGTACGCAATGGCAATTTCCGTTAGTTTGAATTGTGGCATGGCGGAGGGGCGCTGAACGTATGAGCACGTAGTAGCAGCTCTCAACGAATCGTAAACCAAACGCAGGTGTGTTATCAATCATAACTTATCATTAATCGCGGACAGTTACATACACGCGGACTGCCGTGGAGTTGGAAAAAAGCAACAGTCGTGGCTCAGAAATATTCAGGACTGGACCGGCAAAAGAAGGGCTGGTGAACTTGGGTGAACCTGATACTTTTTTCGAATTTGGCAACTATGGACCTCAAAGAACTTACGACTTTTTTTGGTTTTGATTCTTTTCTCTTCCCAGAACCTCTTCATACGTTCGCTTCTTTCCTTTCTCTCCTCATCGGAAATGATCCGTTTGGGCCCCCTTATTGTTGGTTTCTCCTGAAATGCTTTTATACCGTCCACTCTCATTTAGATGTGGTCATTTAGATGTGGTCTTTAACCCCATGATGTAATTGAAGATCCTTTCGGTAAGTCTGCATTCATTAATTCTTAGTAGGTGTCCGTAGAACACATTTTTGGTACAGATAGAGTCTCAATTCCATTTAATCACCGCATAGATAAGTCAGGCAGACAGAATGGACTCTTACAGACAGGTGAGCATAATTGTCTTCACCTCGGGCAATAAACACGAAACCGATTAGATAATAAATTAGACAATATATGAGTTTGGCAACTATCCGAAACTGACAGATAGCCTTAAACTGGAATAAGAGTGCTCGTAGATATATGCAACCCAATGTACGCAATGTCAAATTCCGTTAGTTTGAATTGTGGAACGGAGGGGGGGATGCGTATGAGCACGTAGTAGCAGCTCTCAACGAATCGTAAACCAAACGCACGTGTGTGTTATCCATCATAACTTATCATAAATCGTGGACTGTAACATACGTGTGTGTTATGATGTATTTGCATAGTCCACGAACTGTACAATAATGGACATTTGCAATAGTGGTCGTAGATAAATATAATTATTAGTACGGAGGTTTACTTACAAGGGGATCTTCCGACGTCTTCCGAATCTTTGTACACTTTTAGTAGTCCATTAGGACGACATAATGTGCAAGAAGTAATGCGTACTATTTCGTCATTTTCGAGAAAATTGCAATTTTCTCTCTTCGATATTTTCCGCGTCGAATATATACATTTGCGTTGCATCTACTTGTATAAGATGGTGGTGGCCAAGTGGTTAAGTGCAAGCTTTGTAATTGCTGGATCGGTGGGTCTAGTTCTACACATCGTTTTCTTTTTTTCAACATTGGTCGTATTTTTTCTTATATATAACAATTCAACGGTAATATAATGAGTAAATACGTATATTTGAATGCGTTTTGATTGAATTTCCAATTTTATTTGGCTGTTTACTGAATTTTATCAATAAAAAATGGTACTTTGACCTGCACCAACGGGTTCGAAGGGTTAAGCATCAAGCTTAATCAAGCATCATCGAAGAGAAGGGCATCAAGCTTGGGAAGCTGAAGTCAATCAACGTAAATAAAGGTTTGACAATTAATAACTCCATTTAATAATAAAATGTAAATTAATCTTTGGATGTGCTTACGACATTACAAATTGCAGGGTGGTATTCGTCATACAAACACGAAAAACATAAATTACGACATCTACTACATCGAATGAATGCATTTTTGCTGCATGCACAAGGAATTGTCAGAGTTTGTGTGGAAAAACAAACCTCGTTGACATTCTTAAAAATATCTCTTTCTTCCGACAACTTGGATGCAAGCCACGCGTAACGCAACATTCTCATAAATATCGGTGCTGATAATTGGAGATCTACTATAGAACGTATTTTGATCATCTTCACGAGAAGCAGTTTCTTGCTCGTTTTCGATTAAATATGAACAATTTTTGAAGGCGCTTGACTTAGGGCTAACTTACCTATAAAAATAAAAGTTACACGGGTGGCAAATTGGAGTACATTTCGGAGGTATGACTTTTCCCAGTAAACAGTCAAATAACATTGGAAATTCAATCAAAATACTTCTATAAATCAAATTTTTCTATAACTCGAATATTTTTAGAAATTTTTACGTTCAGATAGCAGTTTACATATAAATTAACTTCCATAACTCGAATTTTTCTTAACTCGTATTTTTCCATAACTTGTGGTAAAAATTTACACAATGGTAACATTGTACAATGGTAAAATTGTCTCTATAACTACAAAATAATCTCTATAACTCCAATTTTGTAACCGCTGAATACTTTCCAAAATTGATAGTGCCGGATATTGCCTATCATAAACCGTATCCTGTTTGTTATAGTAAAAGTGCCATTTATTAATGAAGAGTTTAAACTCATTCTTTCTTATTACCGCTTTTACAAGGGCAAATATGAGTGGCCACAAAAGAAAACTCAATACGATGTCGTTATCAGACAAAGTGATTTTGTAAAAAGATCGTTTTTAAAGTGATTTGAGTTGTTAAGTAAACTTGACAAAGATATTTAGAAGAAATAAGTGATTACTGAGGACTTTAAAATTCCTCCAAGTACACTTCTTTCAATTATAAGAAACGGCGAAGAAATTCTGAAAAAAGCCGAAAATGGTGCAACTAGTGATCGCAAACGTTTGATAAAGTGTGCCTACTAAGCCATTGACAAAGCTACTTTGGAATGGTTTAAAATAACGCGGGATGAAAATGTGCCAAATGTGCAAATTTTGCTGAATCTGGGTCAAACTGATTGAATCGCTAGTGTAGGTTGGCTAGATAAGTTTAACAAAAGGCATAATATTATTCAAATGGTTAATTGTTGTGAAAGTGCAGACGTTAATGAACATGACTGTGAAGAGTGGCGCAACAATATATTGCCGGAACTTTTAGCATCTTATCATGAAAAAGACATTTTTAACGCGGACGAGACGGGCTTATTTTTTTAATGTTTGACTAATAAAACGCTAACATTTAAAGACGAAAAGTGCTTTGGTAGAAAACACAGCAAAGAAAGAATCACCGCCATGGTGATGGTAGCTAATATGTGTGCTTAACTGAAAACTGAAACCGTTGGTGATTGGAAAATCATAAAATTCGCGATGCTTTAAAGGTAAACGTTTTTTACCAGTGACATACATAAGCAACAAAAAAGCTTGGATGACAAGCGCAATTTATGAAGAATGGCTTTCTAGTTTAGACAAGAAAGTCAATGCAGAAAAACGTAAAATCTTGCTGTTTGTGGATAATTGTCCGTCACACCCAAAAATTACTAAGCAGCTAATTTTCTCCAGCCAAACATGACGTCAAAGTTACATGCTATGACCAAGGAATTATTAACAATTTAAAATTGCACTATAGAAGAAGAATTCTGAGAA
Source organism: Phosphuga atrata (assembly GCA_944588485.1). Taxonomy (NCBI): domain Eukaryota; kingdom Metazoa; phylum Arthropoda; class Insecta; order Coleoptera; family Silphidae; genus Phosphuga; species Phosphuga atrata. Next base: position 7,353,874 of record OX155907.1, read on the forward strand.
AAACTATAGTTGCCCTAGAAGTCAACCCGAATATATTGCTTAATGGGATGCCTTTGCAAACTTGACAAAATCGTGGGATATCGATGTTCATCAAGCAACCATAAGAAGTTGTCTCAGAAGGGCTGGCTTTACAAAACAAGGCGAACAACTGGAGTGATGAAGGTGATGATACTCTTCCGTCATTGAAGTCCGCGTTTGACACATATAATCAGCGTAACGTGGATAATACAGTGTCTCATGTGATCTCAATGATTATTTATCTGTAGATAAAGATGTTTGGCTATATCGGACTATCCAAAAGATGCCGATAATTTAAACATGATTACAAAACGCGAAGATGAAGATGTCTTAGCTAGTAACGAAACAGTGCCAATTCCACCCACGAACAAAGAAATGCGTACTTATTTAAATAAGTGTAGCGAATATTTGTGTTCTAAAGACAATCTTCCAGACGAAGAGTATTATCTACTTGGGAAAAATTTGCCAATAGAGAATTTTAATGGCAAAAAATTAAAAATTACTGACCTTTTCAAAAAATAATAATTATTGATACAAATTATAATTATTTTTAATTAATTATAAAACATTATATGTATATATATATATATATATATATATATATATATATACTTTGAATAAATTGTGTAAAGTGTATTTTACTCATTTTGTAGTTATGTATTTCTATAACTCCAATTTTCTATAACTCGATTTTTTTTCGTGTACTATGGCAATTCGACTTAGGCAAGTTCGACTGTATTTATTATACCCTATTACCTTTTAAATTGTTATTTATAAGAAAAAATATGACCAGTGTTTGAAAAAAGAAAACGATGTATTGGACTAGATCCACCGATCCAGCAATTACAAAACTTGGACTTAACCACTCGGCCAACGCCATCTTGTACGCAACGCAAATGTATATGTTACGGTAAAAGTACGTAGTTTGGAAAATGTACACATCTACCGGCATATGTACACATTTACCTTCTTGGTTGGTAAATGTAAGTTCAACTTACATTTACCAACTATTTCCGGCAAATGTATACATATACCTAAGGATATTGGCAAATGTATTGAGGTTTTTAAAAACACCTAATATTTACTTTTGTGCCCGCGATTTACTTTGTAGGTCTCATAAATAATGAATTTCGAATTACAATAAAAAAAAATTGATTATACAAGCGGATAAAATTATAACGAATACGTATAACGAATAAGGTATAACGAACGTATTAATATAATCTTCTTTCAAATAAATTATGTTCAAAATGTATTGGTTTTATGTATAATAAAATAATATAAATCATTCAAATACATTTTAACCTTAATGTACAAGTATATTTTATTTTTAACTTTTACTTATATACGTTAGAAAATGTGTACTTTTACCGGTAAAAGTAGATATATGAAGCTGATCTTAAATTTAAACTCACATTTACCAATGAAATTGGTAGATTGCTGTTGTTACATATACCCGTAAATGTTTACATTTGCCGATTTCGTACTTTTGCCGTAACATATATATTCGACGCGGAAAATTTCGAAGAGAGAAAATTGCAATTTTCTCGAAAATGCCGAAATAGTACGCCTTACTACTTGCACATTATGTCGGCCTAATGGACTACTAAAAGTGTACAACGTTTGAAGAAAATCCGTGATACAGACGTCGGAAGTTCCCCTTGTTAGTTACGGTAAAAATAGTTTTGAAAAGTGCTCCGGTAAAATTAATAAGAATTAGTTTAAATTAACGAACTTTGAAAATATTGAAATTATAGAGAAGCTCAGGGAATAGTGCCATTCAGGAGGCTTGATCCGGGATGTGCTGTGTGCATTTGACCATTCTTATTCATTTATTGAAAGTGCTAGAGCCGTGGAGGAGCCCAGAGGGACACCAACATTTCACATACAAATTTTATTTTGTGGGTGGACAATTAAGTGAACCATTTTCCCTGAACTATTTCTAAAATCTGACATATTAAATAACATTAATTAGGTACTTACGTATTAACGCCACCACTGCTACACTTTTAAATGCCGCCAATCTACACCTAAAATTTTTATGATAAATCATAAATTAAAACATTTCATTTAAAGTTAAAACATTTTTTCAACTCAAAATACTTTATTTTTTAACCCCGGTTAGATTAGGTTGCGTGGCGGGCAGATAAATCAAGACAACGCGTATGTTGTCTTGATTGACAACAACGGCAGCCCGAACTCTCGATCCAATATATAGCGGTGGTGGCGTTAATATGTAAGTACCCATTAATTATTTTGACATTATTGAGTTACATATTTCGGATAGCTTACTTTTGATAAAATCACTTTGGACCTATAAAATTATTTTGAACCTCTCGTCACGTATGTTCTCGGAGTTTTCGACCTTGTTCAGACCATAGTTCCAACCAAAGATCTATCTAGAAAGTCCTGAATAAATTTTCGGAAGATGTCCCGTTTGTCACATTAGTATTATTCCTATTCATTTAAAATGGATTGAGTGGAGAGTTTGAAATAAATACAGACGTCCGTCAAGGTGATGTTCCATTCTTCAATTTCTTGGCCTATCGACTCACTTTCCATTCACATACTTTCAGTCTGAATATGCGTATGTCTTGTATGTCTGGGAATTTCCGCATTACTTCTCAATTGTGCCCTGGAAAAAGTTGTTAGAAAATAGAGAAAACCAGGGACACCATCTCACCGACTACGTCCAAAGATTAAGGGTATTCAAATAGACTGCCTAGCGTTTGCTGATGATATTATACTAATTGATGAAAACATCTCTGATGCACAGAAGAAGATCACTATCTTGGCTTTCACTAATATGGCTTCATATCTCTTATGAAAAAAAAAACTTTATGACTAACATAAAAAATGGGCCACTTGAAATTTATATTAACGCTAACAAAATTGCTAGAGTAAAGGATTTGAAATACTTAGGCGAATGGGTTACAGAAAATGTCAATGAAAATAAATCTGTAACATCAAGAATCCAGAAAATGGAGGTTGCTTTTTCAATACCCCAAAAACGCGGATGAAGCGCCCAACCAAAATCTGCAAAAATATGGCAACAACCATGTTTACTGTTCAAAAAGTCGCATGGGCTGTGAACAGTTTTAACCCATTTAAGTCTGCCGGACCTAATGGCATTTTCCCGGCAATGCTGCAGAAGGGGATCCAAACCTAAGAACCCCTGCATTGCTGAGATATTTAAGGCCAGCTTTCGACTGGCGCACATACCGCTGGAATGGAAAGAGTCCAAGATCATATTCATCCCTGAGGCAGGGCGCAGGCCTCAAGACCTGGCAAAGTCCAAGTTTCCTTCCTCTGAAAACAATGGAAAAAAATGTGGACAATCACATACGGAGCGGACCTCTCAAAAGAACTCCTCTCCATAAGCACCAATACGCATATCAGCCTGGCAAATCTACAGTGGACGCTCTACACGAGATAACGACCACATTGGAAGCAGCACTGGATTGCAAAGAAATTGCAGTAGGTATCTTTGTAGATATAGAGATATAGACGGGTTGTGTTGTCAAACGCTCCCTGCGTTTGACAACACAACCCGTTTATCAATAAAGAATGCTGCCACCAACAAAGGGATCGAAGACCCTATCATTTTGAGTGGATTAATGACATGCTGACCAATCGCGTAAAATACCCCGCGTTGGGGGGTTACCCCGCAACGAGGACGGTAAACACAGAGAGGCTGCTCCCCCACACAAGGGGGGGGGGGGGGTGTTATCGCATCTGCCTGGTCGTTGATGATCTCCTAGATGTGCTAACAAAGAACGGGTATAAGGCGGTTGGTTATGCAGACGATGTTGCTATCATAATAAGAGGTAAGTTTGGTAGTACAATCAAGAACCTTGCACAGAGTGCACTTAACATCATCAACTGTTGGAGCAAGAAGGAGGGCCGTAGTGTCAACCCAAGCAAAACAGTAATGGTCCCCTTTACCAGAAAGAGGAAGCTGAACATGAAAGCTCCGAGGATTGATGGTCAGACGTTACATTTCTCCGAGGAGGTGAAATATCTAGGGGTAACCTTGGATAAGAAACTCACTTGGAACTCGCATCTGAACAAAACGCTCTCAAAAGCCACAGCGGCATTTTGGATAGGCCGTAAGCTTTTTGGGAAAACATGGGGACTAAGACCCAAAATGGTCCTATGGTCTTACACAGTAGTGGTAAGACAAAACAAAGGAAAAAAGACCCAAAGCATGCTACAAAAGCTTCAACGGCTCGCGTGCTTGGGTATAACAGGAGCGATGCAATCTTCTCGAGCCACAGCAATGGAAGTTTTGTTTCACTACTCGCACTGCACAAACAGGTAGAAAAAGAAGAGCACTGAGAAGACCTCAGTGCTCTGAGACTAAGGTGTACATCGCCTATTCAGAGACACATGAAAATAAGGGAACAAATCGGAGAGGAATTTCTGGGATCACTGGAACACAAGCATCCCTGGGACACAATGTCTACAGAATACGACTTTGACACAGCCGTTGGAGTGGTCATTAATCACCGCCAAAGCAAGAATCGAAAATCTGAAAGACAAAGCGTCCATGTGGTACACCGACGCATCAAAAACTGCTAAGGATACAGGAATTGGTATATACAGCCGGAGTCACAGGGAGTCTACAGCATTGGGGCAGGCTCCCACGGTACTACAGGCTGAAATTATAGCCATTGAAAGATGCGCACAAATCTGCCTAAGGAAACGCCTTAAAGGAGTGCAAATCTACACCCTAACGGACAGTCAGGTAGCTCTAAGGAATTTAAAAGCCCACAACTTTAATTCCAAGTTAACCCGGAACTGTAAACAAACCCTGAAGCAACTGGTGAAAGGTAACAGACTCACGCTAATGTGGTCACCGGGTCACCAGGGCATATATGGGAATGAAATGGCCGACGCACTCGCCAAAAGCGGCGCCAAGGCTCCCTTCTTGGTCCCGGAGCCAACTTGTGGGCTTACAAAGGCCCACTTAAGGCAGGGGGCTAAAAAATAGGTAGAAGAACAAAAGCAAACCCACTGGAAGAACACGCTAGGACAGAGGCAAGCTAAAATGCTCATAAACTATTCTGCCGCAATAACGCAGCAGATGCTAAGCTTTTCTAGAAGAGAAATCAGAACTTTCGTAGGCATACTCACAGGACATTGTCCGGTGAGATATCACCTACACAAAATGGGAAAGACAGAGGAAGTTGCCTGTAGATTATGTGAATCATATGAAGAAACCGCTGAACACATAATGTGCACATGTGTAGCACTAGCACACACAAGGTTTGCCCACTTCGGGGTCGCAAGAATGACCACCTTGGAACTGAGTAGCAAGCCTCTCAGGAATATACTAGACTTCGTTCACGAAGTTGAATTCCTGGGAGAGTAATTGTAGTAGGGTCAAGCACAATAGATCAAGATGGTCGCAGTGATCAAGGTGACCCAAGTGACCAGTCCCAAAAAGACCCCCACAAAAAAAATACACAAAAAATGTTTATAACAAGCAATGTCTGTCAATGCCGAAAGACATCATATTGTGATAAAAATCGTCTATTACAGCTCATACTAAAGGGCAATATTGAGGGGCGCCGTGGAGTTGGAAGAATGTAACAGTCGTGGCTCAGAAATATTCGGGACTGGACCGGCAAAAGAAGGGCTGGTGAACTTTTTCGCTTGGCGGAGGACGGTACAGCTTTTGCCATGGTGATTACCAGCGTCCGGAGACCGGAAAAGGCACATGGAAGAAGAAGAAGAATGCCTGTCATGGAATAGTAAAATTCGCTATTACTTAACAGTGATTACATCGGAAGCAATTTATGCTTCATAAACGCTCAATTTACAAATTAAAACTTTAAAGGAACAATTAAAGATTAAGGAAAGGACAATTATGAGAAAGATCTTAGGGCCCAGAATTAAAAATGGCATACACTATCCCAAACCCAATTCTGAAATATATTGGAAAATTTCTAAACTTACCGATACCATGAGAATGAGACGAATTCAATTTTTGGGTCATTTGGAAAGAATAAATCATACAGGACTTACTTACCGAATCAACAAATTTCTACAGAACAAACATACAAGACCAAAGTGGTACAAACAAGTGGAAAGGGACCTAGTGGAGATGGGATCGCCAGATCTGCTGAATAGAAATGTGAGCAGGAATATTGTTCACACAAGGGAAAAATCCATGCATATGAAAAGCTATTGGGCAAGGAGGAAGGCTCAACATACGTTGATTCCGCGTGGTCCCATCCAAGTGACCCATCTGCGAGAAGAAGAAGAATAGAAATAATAATAAAACCGTGTGGAGTTGTTAGTGTCCCATCGAGCGTCTTCCCTGGTGGACAGAGGGAAATGCTCTCCAGATATGGAGGGCACTGAGAAAATAAAATACTCAGGGCGGACCAAAACTAACAATAAAAATCCAAGTGCGTCTGCAGTGGAGACCACCGGCAACATGGTCAGCGACACCCAGCGGGTGCGGCTGAAAACGTGCTCCAGGAACTAAGAATCCCTGGTTCTAGAAAACTCAGTGGAAACTTTGGACAAACTACTTGATAACAAGCAAACCATGGCTCGTGCTAGTAAAGTAAATAGTACTCCAGGTGGTAACCATTAAACCAGCGGCGGATCCAGTATTGTCATTTGGGGGGCTTGTCCCCGCTGATGGTAGGTAAGGTAAAGACTAGCAAAGAAAACACAAGAACACACATTTTATTTTGCTTAACGCATAATAAGTCTCCTCGGGTATCTTTTCGCAAATTCCTCAATGACTTCGTTAGTTTGTAGATTAGCAGAGATATCTCGGTGAATATATATGGAAGCCAAATTGTCGTACGAAGGTACGATTTTATTAGTTTAAGCGAAGAGAAGCTGCTCTCCACACTACAAGTGGTTACTGGTAATGTAGCGTGAATTTGTAAAAAATATATATATATATGGAAAAAACTCATTTGTCTCTTGATGCGCTTGAGCTGCTGTTTGGGGGAGATGTTGTCTACTACTCCATAGCTCCTTCCAATGAGTTATTTCTCCCGATAACGAGAGAGGATGAGGTAAATTGTCACCGTAAACGCGTGCAACTGCTACAATCGAGGTCAGATTTTCTGTGTTTACGATGGCACTTGGTAGAAGGTAGAACATATAGAGAATCGAAGAGTGCTCTGCTTTCAAAGAGTGACTCGTCTCGTTCTTACTACACTTTCTAATATCTCATAACAAAGGTTAAGATCTAATGTTAAAGTTAAATATAAGATCTAAGCCTGCAGTTGCTGTGAAAGCGAAACAGTGATCTCAAATACTGCGGCGGTTACCGTTAAGATAAGACAAAGTCGAATCGTTGAATAGAATCCAGGAAACTTGCACTTTTCAATGACGGAGAAGTTCTGTCGATTTCTTCAAGGAACTGTACGATAGGGTCAAGGAACTCTTTGAATTGAAGGAGCGCTTCATGCCTTTCAACCCAGCGTGTATCACTAAGACTTTGCAACTTGACTCTTTTCGTCTGTGGGTGTTTTTTTAAGGATAGCTTGTTTGAAAAGTTCCAATCTTTTAGTTGACTCTCTTACAAAACTGGTAACATTATTTACTATAGCCATCATATTGAGAACACTAGGCAAGCTGCATGCCTTCGCGACACCTTAGTTTAGTTTATGCGCGGCACAGTGCATGTAAGGCGCTAGCGGTTGGATCCCTGGACACGTATTGTAATAAGCCACCGTCCTCTTATACATGACTGTGGCAAAGTCAGCACAGCAATTAGCCGAAAATAACTTCCCCAAGTAGCTAGCTAGCCGCCCACGTTTAAAATGTCCCCGCTACGTTAGTGTCTGAAGCTGAGCATACACTATCGCTCCATCAGTCCAAATGGAGCGACGTCGCTCCAAAAAGTGACAGTGTGTGGTGAAAAACAGGATGAGTTGGATATTCAGTCAGTTTAAATCAGTTTGGACCTTCATCCACTTCATCCAACTGATGGTTTGTGGGGAAAACCACGTGGAGTAACATCAAGCCATTGCTCCGATCTTATCGTGTGTGGTGATAACGTGGTCCAAACGGGCCTCATTCTCTCTGTGAGCGTCCTGCCGTTTACATTGTCAACTATTGTGATTGCACAACATTGTTTTTTTTTACTTGCAAACTATTTACTTTGTTTTATTTTAATAGTTACATTATTAAAATTTATTTTTGGACATGATTTTGTGGTACAAGTGATTCAAAAATATCGAGATTTTCCATGTTTATGGCAAGTTAATCACACAGACTACCATGACAAAATAAAGAGAAATTTGGCTCTTGACCAATTATTAGTGCTATTTAGGACTAAAGACATTAATGCAAACAGAGAAACAGTTATGAAAAAAATAATATGACCCAATGACTGAGGGGAAATACAAGTTATAAATTTAGTTATAAATTTAAGTTCCTCAAAGGTACACCCCGAAGGCAAAAATCGAATTGTAGCTATCACTCATGTCACTATCACTATCTTTCATGAGGGGTGATACTCTCCCTCAACACAGTGTCTTGCTTTTTAATAATCGGAGTAATCATTTCTAATAAATCAAAATAACTCTCCTCATCCATACAAAGATAATTGCGCCAGTCTGTTGGCTCCAAAGAAAGTTTATTCACTAGGTTTGTATGAGATAGCCTTTTCCTCTCCAGTAACCAAGCTTTTGCCCATTTAGTCCAATTCTTTTTCTTTTTAAAAATCAGGCAAGCGGCAGCAGCCAAAAGCAGTTCTTATTCATCCATGGCAAAAATAACTTAATAATAATAAACTAAATAAATAACTAACTTGCTTTCTGGAAGGAAGTTGCCTTCACTATGTGCGTGGATGACTGGATGATTGGAGTGATGGTGTATGTGCTAGGATTTTGGATGTCATCCATTTGGATATCTTCCAAATGGATGACATCCAAATGGAGCGATAGTGTATGGCCAGCTTAATACCTAGACACCAAACACAAGTATACGTAAAGGGAGGAGACCTAGGTCCCAGTTAAGCTGTTGCGCCAAAAAGAAGAAGAAGAACTATGAAAATATATTTTCCGATGAGTTCACTTTGATTTGCCACGGAAGAATCCTGGATCTGCCACTGCATTCCACCCGTCAACAAGAGGCGGCAACCGGGATTTCGGATTCTGGAGATTCCGGGGTTACACGAACACAGAGACAAACTTCTCTCTGACAAACTTATTACCCTTATTACCCCGTAAAACTAATACATACATCGGCACCTTCAATTTCAATACGCTAATCCAACCAGGAAAGCTACACAACCTAATATTAGAATTAGACAAACAAAAGATCCAGATCCTCGCACTTCAGGAGACAATTTTCACTGATGAAGACAGTAGACTATGGTAATTACCGTATATTCAAGAGTAAATCTGAAAAACGAGTCGCCAAAGGTGCCCCTATCCTAGGAATGGCCTTTATAGTAAACAAAAAATGTTACACCGGTCAAAAACAAGCTAATGGCCATGCGCATCAAGTGCGCCAACAAAAAATACACGTTAGTCAATGTACACACACCTACGAATGGGGAAAACAAGAAAGAAGAACTGACATATTTTGGCAAACATTAGAGAAAATAATGATTAAAATCCCAAAGGAAGACAATAGAATCCTACTAGGAAATTTCAACGCACAAATTGGCAAAGAAAAAATTTATCAGGAAACAGTTGGGAAATTTCCCGCACACAAATTCACCAATAAAAATGCTTAAGACTCATCGAACTCTGCCAACAGAACAACCTCAAAATCATGTCTAACTCCCTCAGAAAAACGCCTAAAAAACAAAAGACTTGGAGGTCTCCAATACAATCCCTCATCATCATCATCACGTAGCGCTACAACCCTGGGTGGGTCTTGGCTGACTGTACAACTTTTTTTCAATTTGTTCGGTCTTCCATCAATCCCTCGGCGAATTCCAAATCGATCATATCGCAGTCACACATCGGAAAGAGAGATCCATGATGTACAAGTCCGCAGAGGTGCGAACATAGACTCGGACCACTATCTAACAAGAATTAAAATAAAATTCACTCTAAATAGAATATATAAAAACACACACATGCAGAAATTCAACACAAAACTGATCAAGGAAACCACAAAACAAGATTGGGATAAAGAACAGGCAAACAACTGCGCAGACTTCCAAGGAAAATCATACAGAAGGCAAAAGAACTGATTCCACTTAATAAGAACACAAAACACCCGTAGTGGTACTCGGAATGTCAGAAAGCACTTGAAAAACGAAAACGGGCATTCCAAACCTACAACAGTAAAAACTCACCAGGAACACAAATTTAATGAAACAAGAAGAGAGGTCACAAAAACTTTCAGACAAACTAAGAAGAAATTTATGAAAGAACAGTTAAAGTCCATTAGAAAACACCAGGTGAACTTCCATGAGAAAACTTCAAGTCCAGAAGAAAACTTCAGGAACTACAACATAAGAGACTTCTACAGAACATTCGCAGGTAAAATCAAAGGCTGCACACCACAAAACTTATGTTTCAGAAGAGAAACAGGAGAGCTAGCACTCACCAATCAAGAAAACTGCAGAGAACTACCAAAATATTTTTCTGATCTATTTAACTGCCTAGAACCCACCTCAAGATTTCCTAGAGAAAAAATAGCAGAAAGACACCCGGATTCACCACCACTCATACAAGAAGAAACCAATAGACACATTCAAAGGCTCAAGAACAACAGAACATCCGGAGAAGATCGAATCACTGCGGAACTACTAAAAAATCGACAACCAAACTCACTACGAGAATTCACACAAATCATCTAAGAAATTTGGCAAACTGAAAAATTACCAGAAGGCTGTAAATGCGCAATCATATACCCACTACATAAAAAGGGGGACAGAGTTGAGTTGAACAACTACAGAGGTATCAAGTCGCCTACAAGGTCATGTCCATGTGCCTCCTCCAAAGAGTAGAGGAACAATTATAACACAAAATATGGGAATAACCGGCAGGCTTCAGATCAGATCGCTCCTGCGCAGAACAGATCTTCACACTCAAAACAGTACTCAAGCACAAAGCCATCAGAAACTCAAAAGTTACGTGGTCTGTTAGAAAAGAATCCGACATTTAGCCGGTAAAAAAAAACTGGCATACCTGGAGCGTTGGAAACCTAATCACCCTCAAAGTAGTCTCCTTGGGACCCACAAACTTCTCCCAGCGTTCCTTTCAATGGCCTTTTGACTTTGGGGAATAGCCAGAAGTCGCAGGGGGCCATATCAGGAGAGTAAGGAGTCTGTCGAACCAGAGGAGTCTGGTTTTTCGCCAAAAAAAAATGTGAACCAAGTGCGAAGAATGTGCTGGAGCATTGTCGTGATGGAGTCGCCAATTTCCTGATGACCACAACTCCAGTCGCTTGCGCCGCACAGCATCACGTAGGCGACGTAGGACATCCCTCAGTTCACTTATCGTCATTTTACTTCCATTGAAAAACCGACGAGAGCACACTACGTCACTGGTCGACAGCAACTGACGCTACCTACAGGCGGGAAAAAATTCACGCCTGCGCAGGTTCAAGGTCGGCTGATGCAAGCGCGCTTGATTCAAATTCATCAGGTTTTCAAAATAAAAAATAAGGTCGGATACTTTTCTAACAGACCACGTATATGCACCTTTGTGGACTTCAAAAAGGCATATGACTCCATAGACAGGCAATCACTTTTCGAAATCCTGGAAGACCAAGGACTGGACTCGAAAATACTAGGACTTATTAAACAAACTCTATCAAACACAACATCAAAAGTGAAGTTCATGGGAGAAATTTTCGATCAATTCCTGATAAAAACAGGTGTCAGACAAGGAGATAGCCTGTCCCCACTACTCTTCAATGTGGCTCTGGACTACACCTGTTAGATCTAGGGACTAAAGAACTAGAAGAACTAGGAACTAAAAAAGAACATTGGAACTGGAGAAGGACATACAAATTAGAGACAGTCCTAGGAATTGGGTTGGGACCTAGAAGGATCTATATATAAAGGAGGACGTATGAACTAGAAAATTAGCTTGGAATTAGGGAATGGGCAAGGAACTAGCGAGGAATAAAGAAACTAGGTAAGGACTAGCCACTAGGCAAGGACCTAGGAACATGACTAGGAACTTGACAAGAACCTAGGAACCTAAAGGACGAAGGATACGTAGAACAGCTTCTACATCAGGAACTGGAGAAGGACATACAAACTAGGGAAAGCCCTAGGAATTAGGTAGGGACCTAGAAAGATCTAGATATTTGAGAAGGACGTATGAACTAGAAAATTACCTAGGAATTAGGGAAGGGCCAAGGAACTAGCGAGGAATAAAGTAAGTAGGAAAGGAACTAGCCACTAGACAAGGACCTAGGAACATGACTAGAATCTAGGAACTTAACAAGGATCTAGGAACCTAAAGGACGAAGGGTACGTGGAATAGTTTCTACAGGGTAAATTAGACGTCCAATTAAAAGATGTGTGTGTTCAGTCCCGCCTGTCCAAGCTTTTAGCTAGTATTCTGCCTAGTTTTTTCTGCCGTCTTGCCTGTTCAATCTTGTCCAGTATTGACTCTCTAGTGTTGGCTATCCTGTCTTCTCTGGCTAGTCTTGCCTGTCCAGTCCTGTGTGTCTATCCTTCTCGATCTAGTTAGTATTTTCTGCCTATCTTGTCTTGCTTGTCTAGCCTTGTGTGTTTAATTTTATTTATCTAATATTTTTTGTTTATAGTGTAGTTTTTCCATTCTTGTTTAGTCTTGACTATTTAGTTTTCTTGTCTAATCTATTCTGTGTAATACTGTATGATTATTTTTTATGTTGTTGGCTAGTTGGAATAAATGTTGAAATTATTTGATTGTGACTTAATGTGGCCCATTGTCTGGGAAGTACGTTGGAACTTTCAACATAAATCCAATATTTACTTAATCGCAATTACCCATTATAGAAGGGAATCAATAATCAGGCGAATCTATTTAATACATTGTACCGTTATTACGAAATCGTTTATGTAATAACATGTCGTGTGGAACTTGTGTACATAGGCCGTGTAATAAAAGAAGTTGAATACAATCGAGCGTTATTATATAAATGGAAAGAATTGAGAAGACGAAAATAGTTGTTATCTACAGGATACTTATAGAACACAAAGGAGTTATCTTGTGATGACCATTACTTTTTCCTCTGTCTTTCTTTCAACCGGATATTTTATTTCCTTTTTTTTTGTAAATAAATGTATGCGTTTCTATAAAGTGCGTTACGGAACGCGTAAATTATTATTTTTTTGTAAAGGGAATTATATTAATATATTAAATTATGGGTTGTATATAAGAGATGTGTCTGTTAACGATAGTTTTAGGGTATACAATTAGATGCCCGGTATTAAATCACTTTAAAATTTGGCGTAGTTATTAGGGTAGTTATTATTATTATTTATTCGTTTAGCCCTCTAAGGAGCGCGTAGAACCATTACTTAGCACTGGTCTTGTTCTTTTTATCTTCCCAAAACTTCCTCATCCTTTCGCTCTGGGCCTGTCTTCCGTTTCATGCGTTTTTTAGTTTCAAACACTTAGCTGTTGGATTCTTTGATGTGAAGTTATGTGAATTTATTTCCTGCCTGTATTTAGTTGGCGTAGTTGCCAATGGGTCTATATTGATTACGGAGAGGTCATGTTTGGTGTCTACCAGCCAGCGTACTTTGGACTGTCGGGTTCCATTGATGATGTGGAAGATTTTCTTGGTCCATCGAGAATTTCAGACGTCTTTTCTGTGCAACTGAGGAGAATCGTTCTGTCAGGGAATACAGTTCTTGTGATCTTTTACGCATCCAGATACCATCTTGTACCTTGGGTCCAAATATTTTTCTCAGTATCTGATGTTCTACTTTCTCAATATCAATGATGTAGATGGTTAATGATGAAGTCTCAATTGCATAGAGTGCTTCTGGAAGGATGACTGTATGGTAGTGACGGAGTTTTGCTTTGGTAGAAAGTGATTTCTTTTTGTACATATTCCAGGTGATTGCATAGGCTTTGCGTAACTTTTCTTCACGTGTTTTATTAGCCATTCTTTCCTTACCAGTGTTTCCAATTATTTCACCTAGGTACTTGAAGTGCTTAACTTGTGCCATATTTGGTTGCAAGATGTGTCATATTTGAGCTCTTGGAGTCTATGTATTGCGTTTTCTCGTAAGAGATTTGAATGCCGGTCCTGATGGCGATTTCATGAAGTTTCTCGATGGCGTGTTTGGCTTCTTCAGTAGTCCAGGTGATTATTGCAAGGTCGTCAGCAAAAGCGAGGCACTTTATGTTGAATCGTTTGTTCTGTGTTCCCATATATGCCCCAGGTACTTCTTTCTCCCATATTTTGATTATCTTATCTAGTACCAGGTTGAAGAGGAGTGGGGACAATCCATCACCCTGTCTTACTCCAGTACGGATTTAAAAAGGCTCGGTGATTTCACCCATGAATTTTACTTTAGATGTGTCTGACAAAGTCTGTTCGATTAATATGGTTGTTTTACTATCCACACCGTATTCATGAAGTATATTAAACAGAGTTATGCGGTCAATCGAGTCATAGGCTTTCTTGAAGTCTACGAAAGTGACAACTGTGCGGTTGGGCTGGCGATGTTGCAGTATCATCTTCAGGTTCCAGATTTGTTCCGCGCATGATCGGTGCCGTCGGAAACCTGTCAGATATTCAACGATTAGATGTTCTGTCTGTTCTTCCAGTTTTGTGAGGAGGGCACGTCAGAGAACTTTGTAGGCGATTGATAGAAGGGAAATGCCTCGGTAATTGTTTGGATTAGTCTTGTCGTAACCTTTTTATGTAGTGGGTGGATCAAAGCATTTTTCTAGTCCGCTGGTATGATGCCGCTCTTCCATGTATTTCCAATGATAGCTTCCAGTCTGTCAATCAAGAGTTCACCTCCGATCTTGAGCATATCAGCGATTAAGCCGTCTTTCCCTGGTGCTTTGTTGTTTTTAGGTGCAAAATGATGTTTCGTATTTCCTCATGTGTTGGTGGAACAGAGTCGTGGTTTGGGGCGGCTATATGGCATTGGAGTCTTTCTTCAGGGGGTTCACAGTTGTGTAGCTTCTCGAAGTACTGTTTCAGAATTTCGCAGTTCGCTTTTGTGTTGGTTTCTAGGGTTCCATCAGGCCGATGGAAGCAGAGGCTCGGTGGCGTGTAGTTCATCAGTTCTTCCCTAAATGTTCTGTAGAAATTTCGCGTGTTATTTTTTTTTTGAACTCATTGTCGATTTCCTCTAATTTTTTGAAATGGTATGTCCGATTAATGCATCTGATCGTTTTGGATGTTTCCCTCTACATTTTTTAAGATATCCTGCCAATTCTCTTTTGTCTTGTTGCTATGCCAAGTCTTCCACGTAAGCATACGGGATTCAAGGGCCCTGTCGCATTCCAATGTCCACCATCTGTGTTTTCGTTTTCATGGCGGTTGACCAAGTTTCCTTGCTGATTGCTGGATTGTCTGAAGAAGTTCGTCCCATGTTTGTGTGTCGGTCTGTAGTTATTGTGCGAAGTCATCCGCGTGTTCTCTTAGGAATTTTGGATCTATACGCGGGAATTTAGATTTTTGACATTTCCTTCTGTTAGGTAAGAAGCAGGTTTTAATTTCGGACTCTAATTTGTCGGACTCCACGTAATCCTTGCGTATCCTCACGTTCATGATTTCTGGGGAAGATTTTCTAGTTATCGCTACGTGATCGATTTGGCATTCCCCGATGTGGTTGATTGGTGATTTCCAGGTTGTCATCTTGCGTGGTGGTTTCTTAAAGTGTGTGGACATTAGTTGGAGGTTAGCCATTCCACATATGTTGATTAGGTGATGTTCATTGGCATTTGTCTTTTTGTGTGCCGAGAAATTCCCAGTGATGTGCCTGTGCTCCCTTTCTCTGCCGATTTGTGCATTGAAATCTCCGAGGAGGATCTTGATATGGTGTTGAGGGATCTTGTTGAGTGCCCGTTCTAGCTGTGACCAGAACTTCTCCACTTTGTTCTTATCAGGGTCATTGTTAACCGGAGCATGTGCGTTAATCAGTGTGTAGGCCTTGTTAGCGCATTTAATTGTGAGTAGGGAGATCCGTTCCGAAGGTGATGAGAAATCTAGCACAGAGTTCTGGATACTGTTATGTACTTGAAATGCGGTTCCCAATATATGAAAATGACTATTTCTTAGCTTGACTGCAGGCTTTCCCTTGTATATACGATATCCACCAGAGTCAAAGTGATCACAATCACGAAATCGTGTTTCTTGAACTGCAAGTATGAGGATACTGAATTTATTGCAGGTGTCCGTTAGCGTCTTTAGTTTTCCTGTTTTGGTCAGCGTCTGTACGTTGAGAGTACCAATGAAGTGCTTACTCTTGTGTTTGAGGAGTTTTGGGAAGCTCAGACTCTTCCCAGAATCCGAATGTCCAGGTTTGCCTTCGCTCGTCATAGCTAGGGCCTGAGGTAGTTGCATTGTAGCTTGTGTTCCCATCATGCCAAGTTCGTGGTTGATTTTAGCTGGTGGGCTTGAGCCCAGGGCGAGCGAGTGACATTTACTCTCATCGTACGGGTAGTAAGTCCGTACGGCAGCAGATGTTTTGCTGTGGTTGGCATTATTATTATCTCCTTATTTGGGGTAGTTTAGTACTCAATAGGGTGATAATTTCGAGCATAGATGGCAATAGAAGTTGTTAAAGTCGTTAATTAAAATTTAGGAAATATACGTTGAAGACAAAAAATGTTGGGTAATCAATACAATTAATTTTGGGGAAAAAAATCAAAAAACGCGTCGAAAACATCACGGTGGCATAACAACGCACTACGAAAACAACGCGCTACTAAAACACCTTAAATATTAACGGTAAAAAATAAAAGAAGTCAAAATATCATAGCAACATAATAACACGAAAACATAACGTCGAAAATATAACACTAGGATAATATCACATCCTAATCATTATTATTACTATTTTTTTTTATTTTGCTGTTTTCTACCCTTTTGGTAATAAGCCTTCCTCTTATTTTGCCAGTTGTCACGGTTTTGTGCCTACTGGTACCAGTTCAGTCCTGCCGCTCGTTTCAAATCGTCGCTCCATCTCATTTGCGGTCTTCCTTTGCTCCTTTTGTTGCTCCATGGTCTCCATCGAATTAGTTTACCACTCCATTTATCCTTGTCTTTTGCGACGTGTCCCGCCCAGTCCCATTTCTGAGCGGCGGCGCGTAGCACGACATCGTGTACCTTTGTTCTTCTCCTGATCCCTTCATTTGTTTTCCTATCCCTTAATGATATCCCAAGTATTCTCCTCTCAATAGCTCTCTGGTTTACTTTAAGTTTGTCAAGTATAGGTTTTGCGAAGGTCCAAGTTTGTGACCCGTAAGTAGTTACACTGGTTGTATAATTCGGTTTTGAGGTTTAGGGGTATGTCCATATTCAAGATGTCTTTTATTTTTCCATATCCCGCCCAGGTTTGCCATATTCTCTCATTTATTTCGAGTTTTTGATTAGCCTTGCCTATAGTTAGTGTTTGTCCTAGGTATTTGTATGCAGTTACTTTCTCGATTCTGTTTCTCCTAGGATTTATTTATTTAGCTTATGGTCTATTCGAACATACATAGGAGAGAGAGTAAATATGGTATATATAACGTCACTACTAGCACATATATCACAAACATAATTGCAATTATTGTCTTTATTATCACAGCTCCAGGCGTAACTATTCGAGCCAGGAGATGGCCTCCGGTGTCGCGTGTAACATGTCGTCGCTCGTTCCAGGGAAGTCTGTTAGCGGGCATTCGCGGGTGATGTGTTCCATTGCTTGAGAGGCAGCACCGCATTCGCACTCTGGACTGGGGCGCATTCCCCACCTATGGAGTGCCGACCCACTTCTGCCGTGTCCAGTACGTATTCTATTCAGTTGAACCCAGAGCTTGCGGGGCAGGTTAAAACCAGGTGGTGGTTCTTTAGAGTTGAGTAGGTGGTGCCAGGTCGGTGAGAATTTGCTCTGCCAGTCCGACAGCCACTCCTTGTATCCGTCAAAGTTATTAGTAATTAGCTGTTGTGCCATTCTGACAGAAGGACTTCTAGACTTTAGTCGATTAAAATGTATGAGATCCTGGTGGATTGGTAAGTCCGGGTTCGCGGTTATTTTATTAGTACTCTCGGACCAGGATCTGCTTTCTGCGGACTCTCGGCGGTTCTATGTGAGATAGCACTGGCAGCCATTCGATTGGTGTAGGTTTAATGGATCCCGTAATTATTCTCATCGCTTGGTTCAGAAGTGTGTCGATTTTACGTACGTAGGGGCTGTTTATCCAAGCCGATGCGCAGTATTCGGCCGTTGAGTAGACCAAGACCAAGTGCAGAAGTACGCAGGGTTGGAGCATCAGCTCTCCAGGTCGATCCAGCCAGCTTGTATAGGATATTATTGCGGCTCCTTATTTTCGCTGCCAAGTTGGTCAGGTGTTTGTTGAACGAGAGGGTTATTATCTAGAGTTGTTATCTCCTAGGATAATTTCTCGTTCTTCATCTACGTTTGATGTCATGTACTTTGTTTTGTCAAAGTTTCTTTTGTTTTTCTAGGCCTATGCGCTTCGTGGCCCCGTAGACGTCATCGTTAAGTGTGGCCAGTTCTTCTTTGCTTTCCCCTATCATTACTATGTGGTCGGCAAACATTAAGTGGTTGAGTATCTCCCCGTTGATAGTAATGCCTCTGTTTTGGAGGTCGATTGTTTTTAGTGCGTTCTCCAGAACTAGTGTGAAGAGCTTGGGTGACATAGGGTCTCCTTGGCGCACTCCTCTCTCTGACAGATGCGATACATATAAAGAAAGGTGTTCAGCGTGATATCGCTTCTTCTGTTCAATCTATACTCGGAAGTAATATTCAACGAAGCACTTGATGAAACTTCAGACGGAATCGTGGCAAACGGACGAATAATAAATAATTTGAGAAATATATTTGCAATGATGACCGTGTCGTCGGGTCATCATTGCAAATATCCAAGCTGAACTACATAAAATGATAGATAACGTGGTGCTGCATAGTGAATGCTCAGGGTTGTTTATAAACATACTGAAGACAAAAACCACAATCTACCCAAAAAAAGTACAAACGGAAAATGGTTATGGAAACATAACCATCAACGGGTAATACAGCAAAGACTGCGGAGCATTATTCCGCAACAGACAGATGTACCTTGGGGCTCACTGCTTGAACACATAGGAGCTGCAGGCCTTGAATCCCACCCAGATCCTGAAATTCCTAAAGAATCAGGATTAGAGGAGGCACTCTAAATGCGTAAGTACACCAACACTTGGAAGAGGATTGAGGGTTACAATAGATCTATAAAGGTCGCAGTACAAGTCGTCACCACCATATCTACAATCTACAATACAGCCTTAGGCGCCTTAGTCCAACACTGTGACTTCACGAAAGAAATAAAGACGAGAATAGAACAAGCCCGCAGAATGAAATGAGGGTCCGCATGTTGAGATGCTACGTGCTTCCAATGTTTCTGTACGGTTGCGAAAGCTGGACTCTAAACCCCACTATGGCAAAAAAGATGGCCTATGAAAAAGTAAATAAAGAAGCCTATGAAATGTAACTTTACAGGCACATACTGAGAATATTTTGGGTACAAAGAGTGACTAACGCTGATGTACTTACCCTTGTTAAAAAGTCAAAATACCTACTTCATAATATGATGGGAAGAAAGGCCGAACACCTGGGGCACATCATGGGAGGGAAGCGTTACGAACTCATACGATTAATTATTGAGGGGAAAATACAGGGAAAGAGGTCGATTGGCCGACGACAGAACTCATGGCTGAAAGACCTACCCCGTTGGTTCAACTGTACGACCACTAATGTCTTCCGAGCATCTATGTCAAGAAAATGGTCGATTGGATCACCAACCTTAGGAAGAGACGTACGGCTAGCATACAGCAAAACCAATTTTGTCGGCCGGTGGCGGACCGAACTACCTGGACGAGTAACTCGGACGTGTATGTGCTTACACTAGGGTTTTCTACCGGGTACCCGGATCCGGGTATATGAAATTTTTACTACCCGGTTACTATTTCATTTTCAGACCCGGTACCCGGGTATCCACTTTGATTCAAGAATTCATTAAAAAAAACCGACCAAGTGCGAGTTGTGACTCGCGCACCGAGGGTTCCGTACAAACTTGTAAGCAAGGTATCTTTTTTTTGTGGAGGACGTAGCAAGCATATTCAGTTAACTTGTTAAGGCGTTGCTAGTAAACAAACAAAACTCGTCACAATTATCATATATATATATATATATATATATATATATATATATATATATATATATATATATATATACATATATATATATACATATATATATATATATATATATATATATATATACATATATATATATATATATATATATATATATATATGTATACATATATATATATATATATATATATATATATATATATATAGTTATAACTATTGTAGCTCTCAAAAGCTATGTTTGTACAAAATTGGTTAAATTATAAATTGAAAAAGCTATAGCATGAAACAAGCAACTGCCATCGCCGGGCATAAATATTACATCGTGTACGATAATGTTGTCGTTAACGGTTAAATGAATTGTAGCCATAATTTATTGAGTAAGTAAGGATATGCAGGAGTACTAAGTTATTGAATGAAAACAAAATTTCGTATTTCTGCCGCTCACTACAAAAGGGCCGACCTGGGCCGAACTCCCGCCCTTGTACTTGCCCCGCGTCGCCCTGCTCGTGCGGGTTTTTTTTTTTTTTTAATACCGCTAATATTTTGAAACTTATAAAAAGAAAACTTTGTTTTAGTATTACACTTATTCACTAACTTATATTAAGATCTAACTATTTCTAGATCTAATATACAGTAATATATTAACTATCTAGATCTATTTCGATACTCTTAACATTCAGTTGTTCAATTGACTGCTTTTGGGCAATTGACTACCAAAAAATATAGGAGAAGGAGGACCTTACTGTATGCAACCCATATGCTTCTGGTGCCTGACAATACTACGAAACACATTAGTGTATTTTTCCTTGCCAAATTTCATGATTCTAGGTCAACGGGAAGTACCCTATAGATTTGTTTTTATAGGTTCACTTTGATCCAAGAATTCATAAAAAAAACCGACCAAGTGCGAGTTGTGACTCGCGCACAGAGGGTTCCGTACAAACTTGTAAGCAAGGTATCTTTTTTTGTAGAGGACGTAGCAAGCATATTCAGTTAACTTGTTAAGGCGTTGCTAGTAAACAAACAAAACTCGTCACAATTATCATATATATATCATATATCATATATATATATATATATATATATATATATATATATATATATATATATATATATATATATATATATATATATATATATATATATATGGGGTATTCCATGCCAAATCGACCACTTTTGACCCCGACCCTTTTCGATTTGGCCGAAAGTTTTCCATCCTTTTCTACCCTATAAAAAACGGTTCTCAGAATTTTTTTGAATTTTTTTACCTAACTCCAAAAAAGTTATGAATTTTTCAAAAAAATGGCTTTTTTATTTTCAAATAGCCATAACTTTTTCAAAACTAAACATTTAGGTACCTTTTTTTTTTAAATTTTTGTTTTTAGATGTACTTTCCGATAAAAAATATTAAAAATTTTTTGTAAGTCAATACATATGGAATTTTTCAGTTTTTTGACAAAAATCAATGATTTTTCGAAGTTCGACATTTTTTTTTTTTAATTTTTTTTTTCTAAAATAAACTTCAATCAATTCCACAGTTATCCCTGTAGAACCCAGATTGGGCCGATTTCTCTTTCTATTTTTTTTATTCAATTGAAAAAAAATTGTTAAATTTTCAAAAATGGAAAAAAAAAATTTTTTCATAAATTTTATTTATATAATGAGATAAATACAATTCAACGATTTCACGGCATTATATTCACAATTTAGAGGCTTCATCGATGACTGTAATTAGTAAGATCAATAATTGATGCAGCTAAAATTAATTACTTTTCTCTCTGTCGTTTAAATATTTTACAAATTGTGTGTTCATTCGAATTCGAAAAGTTTTTAACTAGTAAACAACCATTTTTGTCCGGAATTATACAATGTAGTTGTTGAGTTCCTGTAATCGGTTTCGTTTTCAAAAATCGATCATTTAAATCATTTACTGCTGTGTCATAATCTTCTTCTGGGGAAAACTTCACTATAATATTCGGCAAGTTATCCGGTGCAGAAGCCCATTCAAAAAGTTCTTCTGGTGTCGTTATTTGTTTGTCTACCGCGAGTTGGAGACTTGCTCTCGCTGCAAGTCGTTTGAGAATACCACCGATTCCATCACACGGACCTTTCCCATGGGCAGTCGCAAAAAAATGCCATTCAGCAGGAATATCAAAATCATCTTCGTGGTAATATAAATTTACAAAGTTTTTAAAGTTTTTAAATTGTTGAGGAGCTCCATCAGAAAAATAATAAATCTTGTTACAACGTTCAGGAAGACTTTTCACGTAATCAGTTATTATTTCGATGAAAACATGAACAGCAACGGCATCATGTTTGTTAGAATCTGAGATAATTACTAAACTTTTGTGTTCAAGTTTGTTATTTACTTTATAATAAATAACGACTGGAAAAACTGTTGCCTGATTATTATTCCAGTGAAAACCAGCTGCCGCATTTTGTACTACGAAGGCATAATTTTCTGCAAAATCACAAATAATAACGTATTCGTTTGGTTTCAATGTTTCTTTCAATGTCTTCAAGAATTGGGCTTGCTCCTTAGCAATGAACGAATGAGGTAGAAGAATTTCTAACTCACTACAAAAATTTTCCACAAATTCTTCTGTAGGCTTAATAATAGTTTCTAAACTACTTCTCGGTTTTGATATCCAATATTTATATGTAATATTCTCGATTTCCCGGTCCTCAAAACATTTTAGTAAAATTTTACTCAACTCATCGACCCCAGGACAGTTTTTACATCCACCTAAATAACACTGAAAAGATGGATTTTCACATATAATCATGCTCAAGTAATCGTTGTAGTGTTTAATGGACTTTTCTGTGTTCCTTGTCAAAGAATAAATATTTGCACCTAAAATAACAGTAATTTAGTAAACTTAAAATTCACGCATTTATAATTATTAATTAATTTGATAATTACCAAGCATTATTAACTTCACGTTTTGATGAATCGTACACACGCAGATGGTGTGTGTTCCACTTGCCCCTGCTAACACACAATGTTTTGGTCGCAAAGAAGCGAATTTTGAAAATCCAATTCTCTCAGCAGGATTTATTTCACAGAAACATTGGTATAATTCTTTTAAGTTAGACAGGATAAGTCTTTTTTGGACGTGTATCCGATTACCATCATCACTTCGAATTGATACAAAGTCTTTCATACCGGGCATTTGAGCACTATACTCATCATCGTTGTAAAAATTTTCTACTTTAAATTTTACCTGATCAGTAATTGTCCTCCCTATACAAAAATGTTGAGTAATTTAGTTTTCAAGTGTATTTAAAACATCGATTTTACGCTACCCATACCTAATTTCGATTCAGGTGTAGAAAGTAAACCCGTTTCTTTAACCAAATTTTTTGCTACTCTTGACAAATGTCTTGATGTATTCATAGTTTCACAAATACGTCTCTCACTCCATTTTACAGGTAATAATGTTAAAATTTGTATTTTCAAAGACTTATCAGTTTCTTTATCGTTGAATTTATCATACAACAT
Source organism: Phosphuga atrata (assembly GCA_944588485.1). Lineage (NCBI taxonomy): Eukaryota > Metazoa > Arthropoda > Insecta > Coleoptera > Silphidae > Phosphuga > Phosphuga atrata. The sequence goes on from OX155907.1 coordinate 7,377,662, forward strand.
TTTAATTAGAGAGCGAAAATTTTCACCATCGTCATCAATCGATTCTTCATCTGAAGAAGAAAGCAAAACTTTTTTCAAGCTGTCGGATACCCGATTTATTTTATTGTTCAAAAATTGATTATCATTCAATTTCTTCGATGGAATCGGTGATTGATTTAACAATTCTAATGCATGGTTTATTACGGGTAATTGAGTTGCAGCGCTAACTTGGGATCCTGAGCTTGATTGTGATGCTTTGGGTTCGCTATCAAATGACATGGAACCTTAAAAAATAAAACTTACGGAATGATAAGGATAATGGGAGATCCGTGGCAGTTGTATTACTATCATTATCAGCCTGATAATTGTTGTCATTATTGTCACTATAGTTGTCTTCACGGTCACTTACATCAGCACTAGGATCATTACGAGCATTTGTTTGTTGCTTCACTAACTCTGAAGCTTTTTTTCGACATGAACTGCATAATAAATAATTATCATCTAATCCTAACGTTACTTTCATAATATCAGTCGCCGGACGTAAACCAATTTTTTTAAAATGAGATTCCAACTCAAAAGGATTACAACACCGATCAAATACCTTTTTTGACGCCATAAAGACAAATTAAAAAAGCGCTTATAAACTAGAGAAATTATTTATTTATACAACAAATGTAATGACAATCTTTTATAAAACACTAGATTGCACAAAAGATTTATAGGTTATGTTTTAGATCTCAAAATGAAAAAGCCGCACTTTTAATCAAAACATACTAGCTTATAGCATCTAGTTTACTGGCTATAGGTAAGTCGATAATTGTTATCCCTAGTTTATCGATCTAATTGATATATTAAAATTTGAATCTTACTAATTACAGTCATCGATGAAGCCTCTAAATTGTGAATATAATGCCGTGAAATCGTTGAATTGTATTTATCTCATTATATAAATAAAATTTATGAAAAAAATTTTTTTTTCCATTTTTGAAAATTTAACAATTTTTTTTTAATTGAATAAAAAAAATAGAAAGAGAAATCGGCCCAATCTGGGTTCTACAGGGATAACTGTGGAATTGATTGAAGTTTATTTTAGAAAAAAAAAATTAAAAAAAAAAAATGTCGAACTTCGAAAAATCATTGATTTTTGTCAAAAAACTGAAAAATTCCATATGTATTGACTTACAAAAATTTTTTAATATTTTTTATCGGAAAGTACATCTAAAAACAAAAATTTAAAAAAAAAGGTACCTAAATGTTTAGTTTTGAAAAAGTTATGGCTATTTGAAAATAAAAAAGCCATTTTTTTGAAAAATTCATAACTTTTTTGGAGTTAGGTAAAAAAATTCAAAAAAATTCTGAGAACCGTTTTTTATAGGGTAGAAAAGGATGGAAAACTTTCGGCCAAATCGAAAAGGGTCGGGGTCAAAAGTGGTCGATTTGGCATGGAATACCCCATATATATATATATATATATATATATATATATATATATATATATATATATATATATATATATATATATATATATATATATATATATATATATATATATATATATATATATATATATATATATATATATATATATATATATATATATATATATATATATATATATATATATTTATAGTTAACTATTGTAGCTCTCAAAAGCTGTGTTTGTACAAAATTGGTTGAATTATAAATTGAAAAAGCTATAGCATGAAACAAGCAACTGCCATCGCCGGACATAAATATTACATCGTGTACGATAATGTTGTCGTTAACGGTTAAATGAACTGTAGCCATAATTTATTGAGTAAGTAAGGATATGCAGGAGTACGAAGTTATTGAATGCAAAACAAAATTTTGTATTTCTGCCGCTCACTACAAAAGGGCCGACCTGGGCCGAACTCCCGCCCTTGTACTTGCCCTGCGTCGCCCTGCTCGTGCGCGTCTCGTTTTATCCTAAATACAAGAGGTTACTGAGTAGTTAGTTAGGTACTTAAACACGAAATCTTACTTACTTATATGATATGAAATTCTTGACGAGAGACCTATTTCAAATTCCAAGCCAAAACTAAAATATTTTAAAAGTTACCAAAAGAAAGCGAATGACGATTATAATAAATCGGTAATGATAAATCTTTATTTTACTATTACCCTTATTCAGTAACTTACATTAAGAATTAACTGAATTACGCGATTATTTTTAAACTTATAAAAAGAAAACGAACAGACGATTATGATAAAACTTTATTTTAGTATTACATTTATTCAATAACTTATATTAAGATGTAACTATTTCTTTTTTTTAATAACGCGAATATTTTGAAACTTATAGAAAGAAAACTTTGTTTTAGTATTACACTTATTCACTAACTTATATTAAGATCTAACTATTTCTAGATCTAATATACAGTAATATATTAACTATTTAGATCTATTTCGATACTCTTAACATTCAGTTGTTCAATTCACTGCTTTTGGGCAATTGATTACCAAAAAATATAGGAGAAGGAGGACCTAACTGTATGCAACCCATATGCTTCTGGTACCTGACAATACTACGCAACACATTAGTGTATTTTTTCTTGCCAAATTTCATGATTCTAGGTCAACGGGAGTACCCTATAGGTTTGGATTCCCTTGTGAAATCGCAAAATATGCGACATAAACGGTCATATCTTTTGATCGCGTTGACTTACAAGTTTGATTTTTTCACAGCTGAAAGAGACCGCAGACGCGAGTCTTTGATATAAATTTCAACTTATTACCTCTACGCGTTCCGGAGAAAAATGGTCTTGACAGATAGACAGACGGACGGACAGACGGACAGACAGACAGACGGACAACAAAGTGATCCTATAAGGGTTCCGTTTTCGGTACGGAACTCTAAAAATTGGAAAATTATTACTAAGTAGCGCTTAAAATATAAATTAGCAAATTTGCACTACAAACAATTAAAATAAGTCTAAAGAAGGCGTTGAGTTTTTTACAAAAATGCAGTAAACTTGCGGTTAGGTTTGGTTATGTCGCCATGTTTTGTTTATATTTCGTTGGAGTTTGATTAAAATATTGTTCGGTGAAGGGCGAGTAATTGAATTAAATATTATTATTAAAAAATAAAAAATTGTATCTAGTGGATAACCATAAAATTTTTAGGCACAATGTCCTGTTTCCTGTCCAATGTCCTGTCCAAGGACCTGTTTCTGTAGTACGGAAATATTAAAAAAAAATATATAGAATAAGGAATTAGTACAATGTTCAATATACCCAAAAATATTGTCCTATAAAGGAGGCTCTTCAACTAGTGTTTTATTAAAACATTTAGATAAACTACACATAAAATAAAGATCGAAAAGCAGAGCTTTACGTGCGAAAAAGAAGTGCCATCGATATCGTCTTCTCAATTTGAATCTGAACAAAGTTCAAGCCTAGTTCCAAAAAGACCGCGAATAACAATTTTTTTTCGACTTTGTACTAAAATTTCCGAAATTGTTGCACGCTTGGTTGCACAAGACGGTATTTCATTCGGGCCGTCACTCGTAGTAAATTCATCCGAGAAGTTTTTCATCATAAACAGCTAACTCTGCCGAAAAGCGAAGGCAGGACAATGGAACTAGTTCCTAATTAGTTAATGAGAACAAGACTGTTTAACTGATACATAAGTTAAGGAGACCTATTGACTTAATTCACTCTTTCGTAATAAAATAAAACATTATTATAAGAAATTGTCTCTTTTTCTGCAAAAATTGCAAATACCCGGGTACCCGGGTATACGAAAAAATACTTAATAATAATTAATACTCGATACCCAGGTATTAAAAAGAGTCGGGTACGCGAAAACCATAGCTTACACTGCAACAGTGTTACCACTTGTGCCAGCATGTCGATTATTGTAATTTTTTGAAGGTTTATCCCACAGGGTTGGTCCATTATAAACACAACTAATTATTTTTTCAATATCCATAGTCGTTTAGGTAGATATCAACAAAATTTAACTATAACTACACTGAATTTGCACTGTAGGCGCCGGAGAAATCCCAACAAGTTCGGACTCGACGATTGATCGGCCCTTTTCGGGCGTCATCGGACGATGACGGTCGTGTTTGTGTACGCGCTCTCTTTCTTTTACAAGTATTTGATTCAATCGTCCGAGTTCGGCCGTCGTCGCCCGAGCAAACTTCGGCCGATGACGGATTAGGTGTATGCGAGCCGTAAAAGTATTTGTTCACAGTGAAAAGTATGATCGCGTTGTTTGAACACAAGCAAAAATATATTTAAATTATTTGATCTCGATATTCGCGGATGTATTTATTACGTACTTTGTTTCATCATTGTTATATGAATAAAATTAATACTTAACTTGAAACTGGATGTACCTTTGCGATACGCGATTTTTAAAAACAAGAACAATTGTCGTAATAGACAGGGAAGGAGGACAGATCGGAATACTTTACCGAGTACTTTTATTTGCATAAAATTGTTACTCAACCCAACTTTAAACTGTATAAACTGCATTATGTAAATTCGTAGAATAATTTGTTACTATATTTTATCATTTCCTACTATTTGTGATATTTGTTTTTCTTTTCGGAGTGACCCTGTATATACCTTTGGGCAGCGGTGAGCTGCAACATTTTGAACAACCGGCTCGCCAAAAACAAAAAAAAACGGTAAATGAGTCCATATGCCTTGTTCATTCACAGAAACATCATTATTGTGCGCTTTTCTTACCCTTGTTTCTGTTGCTAACCTGTGATTCTGGTTCATCTAATATGTAACAAAAAGAATAGCATTGAAATTTGCTATTGGTTTCCAAAATAAATACATTGTCATTAAATATATGTTCCACCGTAAGACTGGTTCCTAATTTTGATGCAATTAAATCATAAGGCTAAAACCTCTCTCAGCTTCTGAACTGCTAATATCAATTGTGCTTGCTATTTTTTAGTCCTTAAAATTGAATTAGGTAACCGAACATTTTTCAGTTATATGTTTGCGTCTATAAAGTCACGAAAATCATTAACATCTACTTGAAACACATTTCACATAATTTTCTAACCTTTTCTAGGGGTAATTTAACAAGCGGCTCGCCCAGTTTCAAAAATTTTAACAACCGGCTCGCGCGAGCCGGACCGAGCCGGCTCCAGCCCACGCCTGCCTTTGGGGCTTTAATGCTTCTTCCACGCACGTTTTTTCATCGATTTAGAACAATTAACAGCATTTTTCTTGAATGATTTTTTTGCAGAGAAAAATTGTTTTGTAGTGAAAGTTTTATTAATACTGTAAACTTTAGTGGTGGGATTAGCTAGGGAGGAATTAGCAAGAAAACTAAGTTCTTTTCTCGAAGTATCATCTCATTTATTAAGAAAAATAACAAGTTATATACATAATAAGTACATGTCCTTTAATAAGTCTACTGGAAATGTATCTAAATAAATATATAGATATAGATACACAACAATATTTGTTTTGGTTTGTTTTCAGCCAAAGCTTCATTTTTAAAGTATTAACAACAATCGTGTCAATGAAAAGTTTTTGGGTAATGGAAAGGAATGTTTCGATGTATTTTTTGTTGTTATATATACAGGCTGATCTCGATATTCGCGGATGTATTTACGCGTACTATTAATAAAATTGATATTTGAAACCGCGTTATTTAAAAACAAGCAAAAATTGTTATGTAAAGCTGTTCTTGGCATATACGGATATACTTACCACGTGCTTTAATTTGAACTATTAATAAAATTGTTACTAAACCATACTTTAGATTGTATGAAATTTATATGCATTATATAAAAAACTAGCAAAAATTCTTATTATATTATTCCAATATAAGTTGTTTTTTTTTGGAGTCACCCTGTATATATAAATTTTTTTGGTGGGAGATGAGAATGAAATCCGTCTGCTTGAGGCACGTTTTTTGTTTTCAAAGATATATCAGCGGTTTTCTTCCATTTTTTCGAAATGATTATTTTGGTGCAAGGGGGTGTAAAAATAAATAAAATTAAAAAATTAACAAAAATTATTGTAAAAAAAAGATCTTTGTTTTTTATTACTAGAAACATCAGAAAATATATAGGAAATACTTTAAAACGAAAATCACACAGCCGTCTTGACTCCAAATAATAATAAAAGTTCGAACAAATATACTTGTGTTGTTCTTTTAATTTGTCGAAGAAATAAAATAAAATAACTTTATTTAAAAAACCTCGAATATTGCTAAAAGTTGCTCAAATCTTTACAGTAAAACTTTCACAAAAAAATATAATTCTGCAAAAATTCTTTTTGCAAAAATATTTTTGCGTATTGTGCCTAACCGAAAAATACTTAAACTCTGCAAATAAGTATCATCTCATCACACTGCTTTCTGTGACCACACTATATCTCAAGTTTTTAAAATTCGTCACTGAAAAAAAAAACAAATGTTCCAAAAGCACCCTTCAAATTCAACAGCCTCAATGCTATACTAAGATTTTCTTCAGCTTTAGTATGTTTGTATTATTAAATTTAGATATGTCTACTGGTAGGGAAGGTTCATTTTTCTTTGTTTGTGTATGCCATACTAAAATCTGAAAAAAGAAAACAAACACATTTTTTTCACAATGGTTCATAATATTTATCAAACATAATAATAAAAAAAAATTAATTTAGTTTAAATTTTCAAGTTTAGTATTTAATAAAGTACATACTTGTGGTATTTACATGTTTAAACGAGGGTTGTTCTGAACTTTAGTTTTATCATCTCTTTGCTATTTATTAATTTAAATTATAAGTCTTTTATTTTAATATAATAGTAAATCTAAATATAATATAATAATTTTACTCTAATATAATCTAGTCTAGTCTCGTCTAATCTAATCTGATCTAGTATAACCTAGTCTAATCTACATTGTATAATCTAGTCTAATCTACATTTATCTACAATAATCTAGTCTAATCTACATACTTACACAATGTAAGTATGAATTACCACGTAGTAACAGTCGAAACCATCCTATTCATAGTCTAATCTAATTCAGTCTGGTCAAGTCTTGTCCAGACTAGTCCAGTCTGTCCAGTCTATTCGAGTCTCTAGGGACTGCCCTGTTTATAGGAAATTGTGTGATGAGAGCATGAAAAGGAAGTTCCTAAGAACCAGAAAATGCTAGGTATTTCAGACGAACTCAAAAACTTCTAAGTGCGGCAATGCTGCAATATAGTTGCTCTAGAAGACGATGCATGAAGAGAGAGTGGATTTTTCCAGCCAAATCTTCGGATTATCGGTAACGGAGGCTGGCACGTGGACCAGTGTAAGAATGTTGCTGTGAGGATTTTCCAATCGGAAATTCACTTGGTAAAATGTGGGTCTGGAAATGGATATGTGTAGATCGAATGGGAAAACTGGGTGCTACATCTCGCCTAACATTACGTTAGAGCAGTATTTAGCATTTATGGATGAGCTAATGACCAGTATGAAAGGTTGGTCCGAAGAGATTGTTGTCGGGGGGGACTTCAACGCCAAGTCCGCTTGGTGACGATCCCCTAGAGAAGATGAAAGAGGGAGAGTGGCTGGCAGACGAGGACCTGGCTTCACAACCGTGAGAATGTGCCAACCTTCGTGCGGGGCGAAAGTATGTCTTTCATAAACATCACTTTTAGCACCTGACGGATAGCATCCAGGGTGAAAGAGTGGCGGGTCAGAGAGGGAGAGAATCTGAGTGATCACCAGGATATTCTCTTTGACGTACTAGAGGATATTTCTGAGGGACTGGTTACAATTGGGACGAATGGATAGAAGGTAGACAAGAGCCTACTAGAAAGATTGGGAGACGTTATGTAAGAGTTGGCTGAAAGTACAGGCCCCGAAAATAGACTGAGGAGCTCATGCGAGGCAGTTCTTCACAGGGCTTGTGATGCGGTGTTTCTGAGAAAACGGAGGTGCGTCAGAAGCAGGAAACCAGGTTTACTCGTGGAATGAGCAGGTAGATGAAAAACGTAAAACCTGTTTTTTGAAAGGAGATGTATGGTAAGGTATAATAGGAGAGCAAATGAGGAGGTACGAGAGGAATGCAGAAGGAGGTTAAACTTGTCGCGCAGGGGAACTTCGCAGAGCCATCGCGAACTCCAAGCAAAAGGCTTGGAGAGAGCTCGGCGGTGAATAAAAAGAGGTGAATAATATCATCTGGGTTGACGGCTACTAGGTCGTCACCAAGAAAATTGCGCGAAGGGTTAACACGTTAACTACCACAATACAAAATACAAATTTGGGTGTGAAACACCCGCGATTCACGTGGTAGTCAACGTGTTAATACTCTCCGTAGAGACAGCCTAATGAAGGAAATGAAGAAGCTGTTCACAGTACATGAGCGAGGGAACTGGGTGGAGCCCATGGGATGGAGATCGGCGCCCCTTTTCACTTCAGCCGAATTGCAGAGAGCCGGATGAGGGAAGGAAAAGCGCCGGGTCCTGACGGCATCCCACCCGAAGCGTGCAAGGTGTCCGGCCATGGGTGCGAGAATATGTGTCTGAGAATGATGAATGAAGAGTTGATGAATGGCAGTTTCCCCAAGGAGTGGAAGAGAGGGAGACTGGTTATGATTGAAAAAGAACGGAAAAATGAGAGGAAGCCAAATACAGGCCAATCTGCTTATTGAATGGGATAGCGAAGATGTTTGAGAGCATGATCTAAGCTATAATAAAGGAGGATCTCGAGAGAGGAGGGGTTCAGGAGCGGTCACACTACGACGAACGCAATGATGCGAGTGATAAAGAGAGCAAGGTTAGCCAATACGGGTCCATGGCGGACCCGTAGCTACTGTGTGCTTGTAACCCTGGATGTGAAAAATGCTTTCATGAATCATGGAGGCTTTGGAACTAAAGGAGGTAGCTCCCTACGTTCGAAAGATGGTAGGCAGCTACTTGTGAATGATATGGTGATGGTGAATGCCTAAGGAAAAACCTTCAAGATGAGTGCAGGTATTCCGCAGGGCTCGGTTCTTGGACCGATTCTGTGGAACATATTTTATGATGAGGTGCTGAGACTGCGGCTGTCAGATGGAGTTACACTCGTTGGGTACGCAGATGACTTGGCGGTTGTCGCTGTCGCAAGAACGGAAGAAAGCTTGAAAGCGATAATGAATGAGGCAATTAGTGGGATTGACCGGTGGATGAGGGAAAAGGGGCTTGCCAGATTGGAAGAAGAAACCTGCGTGAACTAACCGTGCGAGTAGGAACAGCTGACGCACCGCCTGGGGAGTCTTTCAGATACCTTGGGGTGGAGCTCCAGCGAAACCTCAGGGTGAGCGATCAGATCAACCGAGTAGTGTGCAAGGCAACAGCGTGTGCGAAAGCCCTTGGACGGCTGATGCCTAACTTAGGTGGGCCGTTGGCTTCCAAGAGGAGGGTTATAAATGCAGTCGTGCACTCACATTCTCCTGTATGGAGTGCCGGCATGGATAAGGGTTTTCAGGATTAAATCTTACAGAGAGAGACTGGTGAGAGTTGAAAGGTGTATGCTGCTGCGTGTGAGCAGTGCATACAGGACTGTTTCTGGGGACGCCGTGGCGGTTGTCGCTGGAGTCATCCCGTTAGATCTTTTGGCGGATGAAAGGGTGAGAGTGTGTGAAGGTAATGATCCAAAAACTGAAAGGGATGAAACAATGCGCCTATGGCAAGTGCGATGGGAGGGGTCGGAAAAGGGAGCCTGGACCAGGAAATTGATTCCGGCTATCGATAAATGGGTCAACCATGGGCACGGGAAGGTGAATTATCACTTGATGTCTGGGTGAGGTGATACGGGGCATGGATATTTTGGGTCTTACCTGGTGCGCATCGGGAAACTGATTGAGGCGCATTGTAAGTACTGTGGAGCGAAAGAGGACACAGCGGAGCATACGATCTTTATGTGTATGAGATGGGTGCGAAGGAGGAGCGAGGCAGAACGCAGCGTGGGGGACAATGTAAATAAGGAGAGCATGGTGAGGATCATGCTCTGCAGTGAGTACGGATGGGGCGTGCTGATAGGTATGATTAGGTATATAATGAAGAGAAAAGAGAAGGATGAAAGGGATGAGCGCAAGGCGGGCCGAGGGGTTACCACGTGCGAGCCGCGCGTGCCAATCGCCGGGCCTTCCTTAGTGCGAAGGGGGCGCACAAATTGATTGTAAACTTGATGTAAATGGGGGCACGGCGATTAACGGCGCGCCCGGCAAATTGAGTGAATCCCGATGACTGCTTTGGAAATTAAAGGGGGAGGAGCGCGATGAAGTAATGCCAATTTGGATTCCAACACGTTTCTCTGGTTTCGGGCTGGGGGGTATTAACGGTGGGGGTTTTTTAGTGGGTCGCTCACTAGTTCCACTGCTCACTAGTCCCGCTCGCAGCCCCACACTCGGCTCGCCACCCCACCTCGGCTCGGGCCGGGTGCTGTCTGTTTGCAGATTTTCACCTCCCAGCACGTGCAAAAAAAGTCTAGTCCAGTCTGTCTAGTCTAGTCTGTCTAGTCTAGTCTGTCTAGTCTAGTCTAGTCTGTCTAGTCTAGTCCAGTCTAGTCCAGGCTTTTTTTTAACTGGTTTGCCTTTTTTAAAGTGATTCACTAAACCGTCTCACGCAGTCTCACGCAATCTCACGCAATGCCAGACACTACCGCGGAGGACGCGGAGGAGAGTCTAGTTCAGTCTACGGAACATCTTGATGAAATGGCTATCAAACTGGAACTAGAAAAAAACGAAATGGTTCTGCTCGCAGGCCGTAGGAAACCCACCACGCTGGAAATCAAAATAAATGGGGAAACAATAAAATCCAAAACTCGCCAAAATGTTTGGGTCTCTACTTAGAAGACCAAAATGTCTAAACATATAAAGAATACTAGTACGATAGCCATAAACGCCCTTAATCCCATACATACAAATAAAATGCGCGTTGACGTGTCCATATACATGTGATCTTATCACTTATACATCACGTTTTAGAGACGCCATTGTATGTGAAGAGTTTAATGTACTCGCTCTTATTATGCCCAACGTTAATGGCCCCGCAGCAAAAAAAAAGCGAAAAATCCGAGCATCCGTAGTCTCCTCCATCATTCTCTATGAAGCTCCAATATGGGCATCGGCAAGCGCGCTAAAATACAAAACTAACGTAGCAAAACCAGAAGAAGTTAATAGAAGAATGGCTATAAGAATAACGGCAGCATACAGAACCGTTTCTACAGACGCTTTACAAGCCGGGATCCCTCCCATAAAACTACTTGTGCCCGCAGTGCCGGATTTCTGTCTAGGCCTACAAGGCCCAGGCCTAGGGGCCCAGCCAGCCTAGGGGCCCCGGTGGCGAAACTGAAGTCTAATTCAACCATCGTGAAGAGTTTTTTAAGACCAGATTGGTTTGCTCGAGCTGGCGCCTGTCGAAGTCTATGCCACTCCTGGGATGAGATCATGGCAGCTTATGAAGAGTTAAGTAACAAGTTTGACTTTCTTACGAAACTACATCGTTGGGAATCTAACCTTATAACTTTTTATCCGGGGGATTTGGATAGGTCTTTGGAAAACGAGTGTCTGCACCTGTAAGCTCATTTGTCGTGGAATGATGAGTTATAATAGTGAGAGAATAGGGTTATCGTCACTGCAGCTTATGGCTTGATCACACGTAACGAGTACAGTGGCGAGACAGTAAAATGTCATTCGGCCGAGAGAGTAGAGTGGGCGAGTAGGTGTTCACACGCTTTAATTTTTTTGCCGGGTGACTCAGTCGGTGATCATGATGTAGTAAAAGGTTGATTCAAAAATGCACTAAGATGCTTGTACCTCATTTAATTGAGGAGTTAAACGAATTGTTGCGAAACGATAAGAAGCGCGTTTGGATAAGGCCTTGGATGTTGAGGAGACCCGAACTTGGAGCAAGTAGCAATCTACTTCGGGAATTGGAATTAGAAGACCCAGGGGAATTTAAAGCGCTACTGAGAATGGATGTAGAACATTTTAATGAATTATTAAAAAATGTAAGTCCTCTAATTCAAAAACAAAATACTATAATGAGGGAATATATACCGGCAATGATAAAGCTTCAAGTTGCTTTAAGCTTTTTAGCCTTCAATATCCATTTCTCTCGAAATGGATACGTATGCCGCGTCTCTTTTTGGCTTATTTTTGTAGTCCTCTGAACTAAAGTCCCACAGTCATGGATTCACTTTATATATTTGAAAAAATTTAATTGTTTTATCATTGTCCCATTTTAACGACATTTTCTTTTCTTTTTTAAAAAACGTAAAACCAAAATTAATTAATAATTAAATAAAGCAATACCTCATCAAAAGTTTAAATTGTAGCATTTAAAATTAAAACAAACAAACTAATCACCGTGACCGTACTGACAAAACGAGGAGAGTGCTTGTTCAGACATGCTGAGTGGGACAGCGAGTCAGTAGCGGTAGGAGTGGAGGTAGCCACTCGGCCTGCAGTAATAGAAAGGGGTCCGAGTGACTGTCTCGCCATTGACTGTCCGAGTGACTGTCCAGAGTACTCGGCCGAGTTTACTGTCTCGCCACGTGTGATCAAGGCATTAGGAATTGTGCTCCGAATGCTGTTGTGTACACCAGCGTCAAACTTCTCAGCAGAACGATCGTTTTCAGCACCAAAGAGAGCAAAGAATTACTTAAGAGCTAACATAGGAGAGAATAGTTTCACCCTCTCAATAATTCACACTCCGTAATGTACATAGAGTGAGAAGAAGGCAGTGAATTGACTATGATTGAACGTCATTCATTCTTTTGTACAGAAGAAAGTTCGTCGTATGATTCTATAAATTTTATAGAATAATGTAACTATAACGTAACTATGTACATACTAGTAACATGGACTTAATTATTCTGATGTTTATTAAAGTCATTAAAGTCGATTAAAATCATATCTTATGTACTTGTTCATTTAATTTGATAAATTTCCAAAATAGCTTCGAGATAGTAGGGGGGCCATATGTCAAGTGCCCAGGGTCCCTGGGTCTCTAAGTCCGTGCCTGTGTGCCCGTACGCTGCCAAATGCACGTGAAAGAAACGGCCAACATAAAGGAAGTGAGAGAAGACTTGATGGCTTCGTGGCAGTACTCGTGGGAGATGTATGAAGGCTGGACTAAAACCTTCATAACAAACTTCAGAGTATGGTGCGAAAGACCATGGGGTGACTACTACATAACCCAAGCAATGACAAGACATGACGTCTTTGGTATATACCTGAAGAAAATAGGGAAGAAGCTGAATACCGGGTATTGGTAGTGTCTCGAAAACAATTACGGACCTGAACATACTCTGTTTCACTGCCTTAGATAGAAAGCAGAGAGACATAACGCAAAGGTTTCTACAGACGCTGTACTAGCTATCGCCGGGATCCCTCCCATAAAACTACTTGTGTCCAAACGCTGCCAACTACACGAGAAAACGGCCAACAGAAAGAAAGCGAGGGAAGACTTTATGGCTTTGTGGCAGGACTCGTGCGAGATGTATGAAAGCTGGACTAAAACCTTCATAACAAACTTCAGAGTATGGTGCGAAAAACCATGGGGGGATGCGAAAGATCTTGGGGTGCCTACTACATAACCCAAGCAATGACAAGACAAAGCGTCTTTGGTATAAACCTGAAAAAAACAGGGAAGAAGCAGAATACTGGGTATTGGTAGTGTCTCGACAACAATGACGGGCCTAAACATGCTCTGTTTCACTGCCCCAGATGGAACGCTGAGAGATATAACGCAAAGGTTTCTACAGATGCTGTACTAGCTATCGCAGGGATCCCTCTCATCAATCTACTTGTGTCCAAACGCTGCCAACTACACGAGAAAACGGCCTACAGAAAGAAAGCGAAGTAAGACTTGATGGCTTCGTGGCTGGACTCATGGGAGATGTATGAAGGCTGGACTAAAACCTTCATAACAAACTTCAGAGTATGGTGCGCAAGACCATGGGGTGATGCGAAAGACCATGGGGTGACTACTACATAACCTAAGCAATGACAAGACATGGCGTCTTTGGTATAAACCTGAAGAAAATAGGGAAGAAGCAGAATACCGGGTGTTGGTAGTGTCTCGAAAACAATTACGGGCCTAAACATACTATGTTTCACTGCCCCAGATAGCACGCAGAGAGACATAACTCAAAGGTTTCTACAGACGCTGTACTAGCTATCGCCGGGATCCCTCCCACAAAACTACTTGTGTCGGTACGCTGCCAACTGCACGTGGAAGAAACGGCCAACAGAAAGGAAGAGAGGGAAGAGTTGGTGGCTTCGTGGCAGGACTCGTGGGAGATGTATGAAGGCTGGACTAAAACCTTCATAACAAACTTCAGAGTGTGGTGCGAAAGACCATGGGGTGACTACTACATAACTCAAGCAATGACAAGACATGACGTCTTTGGTATATACCTGAGGAAAATAGGGAAGAAGCAGAATATCGGGTGTTGGTATTGTCTCGACAACGATGACGGGCCTGAACATACTCTGTTTCACTGCCCCAGATGAAACGCAGAGAGACATAACGCAAAGGTTTCTACAGACGCTGTACTAGCTATCGCCGGGATCCCTCCCATAAAACTACTTGTATCCAAACGCTGCCAACTACACGAAAAAACGGTCAACCGAAAAGAAGCGAGGGAAGACTTGATGGTTTCGTGGCAGGACTCGTGGCAGATGTATAAAGGCTGGACTAAAACCTTCTTAACAAACTTCAGAGTATGGTGCGAAAGGCCATGGAGGGATGCGAAAGACCATGGGATGGCTACTACATTACCCAAGCAATGACAAGACATGGTGTCTTTGGTATATACCTGAAGGAAATGGGGAAGAAGTAGAATACCAGATGTTGGTATTGTCTCGACAACAATGACGGGCCTGAACATACTTTGTTTCACTGCCCCAGATGGAACGCATTGAGACATAACGTAAAGGTTTCTACAGATGCTGTACTAGTTATCGCCGGGATCCCTCCCATAAAACTATATGTGTTCAAACGCTGCCAACTACACGAGAAAACGGCCAACAGAAAGGAAGATTAAGGGAAGATTTTATGGCTCTGTGGCAGGACTCATGGGAGATGTATGAAGGCTGGACTAAAACCTTCATAACAAACTTCAGAGTATGGTGCGAAAGACCATGTGGGGGGTGCGAAACACCATGGGGTGACTACTACATAACCCAAGCGATGACAAGACAAGGCGTCTTTGGTATAAACCTGAAAAAACAGGGAAGAAGGAGAATACCGGGTGTTGGTAGTGTCTCTACAACATTGGCGAGCCTGAACATTCTCTGTTTCACTGCCCCAGATGGAACGCAGAGAGACATAACGCAAAGGTTTCTACAGACGCTGTACTAGCTATTCGCCGGGATCCCTTCCATAAAACTACTTGTGTCCAAACGTTGCCAACTCGAGAATCGAGAAGCTCAAGGACCCATTCAAAAGATTATATTACTTCACCACTAGAGATCTCAAACCGCAGCAAAAATACAAAATGTATAGCAAACCGAAAACCGCCCATCAAATCAACTGTGTCTAACAGTCGCCCAAGTCATGAGCCAAGCGTGCATATTGCTCAACCATCCATGTTTTTCCTGGAGTTCCTGGCTGCACCGGCGTTCTGAATGAACACACATTTCTAAGAAGAGTCTCTTAAATAAACGTAGCTCTCTTGCAAGGAATTTTATGTCATCATAGTTGACCTTATGGTCCTTATCATTACAAGGTGTAGCCAAGGCACAAGAGTGGGGTCTTAGTCTGCAATCACTTCTGTGAATCTAATTTGGAGGACAGTCTTTGGCCGGTCTGACCAACGTACACTAGCTCACACTCGGCACACGGTATACTATAGACAACATTTCATTGCATTAATGTGCGGGTTAAGTCTCTGAGGCGACTGAAAGATCTACTGATAGTATCGTGACGTTCGCCTGGTGCAATAGCAAGGGCTTTTGTTCCTAAAAACCTATTTGATCCGAAGAGATAGTGATTCTACAAAGTGTAAGCTCTTATAGAATTTTGTTTCGTCCACTCCGACCATGCCAGCGGCAGGTTGTCTTGTAGGATTGGAGAACAACAACTTCCTAAGTACAGTTGTGTGGTAGCTGTTCTTCTTTAGGATATTAAACAATCTATCTACACTAGCGGCACGTAGATCTGGATGGACAATCTTCAAAATGCTAGTCTCTTAAGACTAGGATTTTAATCTTTGGGTCTTAACCCAAAACTACATTCAGCTTGTGCTGGACAGGAGCGCTGGACAAATAATTAAGGTATCTGCCAGAACTTATAGGTTTCTGGTAATAATCTAATTTAATAACATGATCAGGGCGTCTAGAAAGGGTAGAACATTATTATTTTCGGATTCTATTGTGAAGGTAAGATGTTCATTATAAGATTTGAACGCACTTAAGACCTCAGTTTTGGACCTGCGCGGGATGGCACAGACAATATCGTCCACATACTGCCACACGAGAAAGGAACGTGCTTGATGGCTTCGTGGCAGGATTCATGAGAGATTATGAAGGCTGAACTAAAACCTTCATAACAAACTTCACATTATGGTGCGAGAGACCATGGGGCGACTACTACATAACCCAAGCAATGACATAACGTCTTTGGTACATTATGCGTGCCGTACTCTCTTCCGAGAGTGTAGGCCACCCCTCGCGCATACTTGTAGAACGCATCCTCACACTAATTTGCGGGACCTAGCAATTTATCGCCGGTTCCGAACGGCACTATTTGAGAGGTTCTCTTGCCAGAATTACTCGTGGTAGTTTACCATTGCTTTCCACGAGGTGGCCACAGCATAGTTCCGTGAAAAATTTCACGGTTTGTCCGGGGATTGAACCCGGGATCTCAGGTATAGCGAGCGGAAAACATTTCTTTGGTACATACATGAAAAAAATATGGAAGAAGCATAATACCGGGTGTTGGTAGTGTCTGACAATGACAGGCCTGAAAATACTCTGTTTCAATGCCCCAGATGGGACGCAGAGAGACAGAACGCAAAGGACACAAGCGGTATTTTGTTAACAAAAAGCAACGCCTCAGAAGTACTAATCTCCAGCGAGGAGTGCTGGACAATAACCACCCGAATGTTAAGAAACATAATGCATCAAAAACCACGCAAAGAAAGAGACATGTTAGGCAGAGAAGCAGATGTAGTAGCTTAAATCCTAAAAACTATTCTTGACTGGATGCCAAAAGGCGGTTCCAAGGAAAGAGAAGGGGTTTTAGTGGGTGAGAGTCCCAGACTACCCGAGTTTATCATGCAATTCTCCTCGCAAAAAAAAATCTATTTTAGTCTGTCCCGTCTAGTCCAGTTTAGTCTTGTCCAGTCTAATTAAATCTAGTCTAGTCTTGTCTGTTTAGTCTAGTATGTCTAATGTTTTAGTTGATTAGATAATGTGGATTAGTAGTTTGTGTAATAATAATAGAGACAGTTGTGAGATTATATATATATATATATATATATATATATATATATATATATATATATATATAGACTATAAATCAGTTTATCTCAATAGTTATTGATTGTCGAAATGTACATTTGTATATTAATAGCTGACTAAATAATGGGTATTCGAAATCGTTCTAAAAATAGAATTGTTCTATGATCTATTTTATTTATTTTGTTGTGGATTTAATTGTCGCTATGTAAATTTATGGCGCACTAGATGTTCTAGTTTGTATTGATTAATTAAATGTGAGAGAAAGAACGAAAAAAGGAAACAGTGAGACAGATTTGACGATAAAAAAGGTTCGGTTGGATCGAAATATGTTGGAAAATTATTGTTTGTGAAAGTTTGTTTTATTTTGTTTATATTTGCTTACGGGGGGTAAATTTGCGTAATAAAACGTTCACTGGGATTGTAAATATAAAACAAAAACTATCGATTGGTTGATTTTAAGAAAATCGTTTTCATTGTATTGAATTGAATTTTTAGAACTTCGGATTTCCATGAAAACCACGAAAAAACTTAAAAAAATGATAGCCCTTTAACTACGAAAGCCGTATATATAAATTATTATTCTAAGAATCAATATAATCTATTATTCTAAAACCGTATATATACGATTTGTATATAATATCGTCGTGGGTGTTGATGGTTCTCTCCGAAAGGTCGCCGTATTCAAAATGCTAATTAAATTTTGCACAATTTTCAAGTTCAAATTTTCATACCTAAACTATGTTTTTTGCCAAATATTCGGGCCGATGGTATAGGGAACGTTAAAAGTTAATTAAAAAGACGCCGTTAATTTTTTTTATTGCCGCTAATTTCATAAAAAATATTAAAAATAAATAAATAAAATAATGGAGATACTAGTCTTCACCAGCATCTCTATTATTTTATTTATTTATTTTTAATATCAGCGAAAATAGAAAAATGTTAACGGCATATAATCAATTAACTTTTAACGACTCTTACAGAAACGGCTCGATTGTCTATAAAAAATATCCTTTGTGCAAAATTTGCAAAAAAAAAACTTAAAAGTAATTATGGAATATTAAAGTAAAGTAAAGGAATAGATAGATACAATAGAACAAGATATATACAATAATTAAATACAATAATAAAATTAGATTATTATAAAAAAGATTATATTATTAAAAAAAAGATTAGATTATATAATTAGATAGGAAAGTGTTGTAAATTGTGTTAATAAAATCATATTATCAAAAATAATTTCTGAACTTTTTTTAATTAACTTTGTAATTAACTGGCTCGGCTGAAACTGGAATTAGTTTTAAAATTATTCGAATTTTCGAATTTTATTTATAGGCAGCGAAGTGGAAAGTCTGTAAATGATTCTGGTGTTGACGGAGAAATAATTTCTCGGCGTACTCAATCATCAAAAGGGTGATATTCCCTTTATATGTTAAGTGCGCAAGAAAAAAAAAGAGATAGAAATAGACGGTTAAAACGGAAACTTACTTTTGTACAATTTGCGGCGAGGAGTTCAATCTCTTTGGGTTCAAACGGTTGAAGGCTTTTGAGAAAACCGTCTTCTTCAAAGCCAGGCTTAAAAGGCATAATGGCTTGAGGTCGTTCTAATAAAAATTTTACGGACACAGCGAATCCGGCCATGTCCACGGGGAATTTCCGTCCAGCAATCCAGCCGTCGTAAAAACCAACGAATTTCCCATTTTTAACAACCGGGGAACTAACACCTAATTTCGTGATGAGACCAACTGGAAACATGGACACTCTCTTCGTATATCTTATCTGAAAATTCCGCAATGTTAGAATTATTTTTTTAAATCAATAGTTTTCTTTTTGGACGAGAGCCAAAGTGCACTCGGAAACAAGCTTTTTCTCTAGTACCTCTTCAAAAATATCCAAATCGTAAGTATTATCATCGTCGGCGAAATAGAAAACTCCTGTATCTGCGTTTTTCCGCAACCATTCTAATCCTTTGTTACGATTCGAAACACCCCTCGGTTTTGGTCCTTTCTTTTTCTTTTTATACTGTTCTGGCATCGGAGCTATAAACACAAATTTATCAATCAGTAGGAAAGACAATAAATCTATTTTATTACCTAATAGGTGTGAGAAAGGAAGTCCTGTTTTTAATAAAAGCTCTTCGACTAGAGATGATTTCACCTGAGCATCTTCGATTACTAACCAATGTACGTTACGTAACAGCATCAAAGTGTGCGATAACCTAGTTAGCTCGGCTAGTTGTTCCGATCTTCTATATGTTGGAGTAATAATGTATAAAGGTGGCAAATCAGCTTCTGTATATATATTTATATGCTATAAATAATCGACGGTGTGAGAATGCAAACTCATTTTCGTAATATATACATTCGAGAGCTAGTTTTTACTTACTGATAGTCTACGTGTTCTATCAACCGAATTGTCCGTATCGTTAAACTTAGTCTTCTCACTATAAATCTGGGTCAATTCTTCCGCAGTATTATCTGGCAGAATCCATGCATTTGATAAATTATATTGATACAATATAACAAACACACAAAATATTATGATTATGGACATTTTTATAGGAAGCCTCATTTTTTCTCAACTACTTTTTGCTAAAACAAAGGAAACTGCATTATTTCTCTATCCCATAGTATTATCAAATTTACACAAAAATTTACACAATTAACTGTTTTAGGAAACTTTTCCGCCTGAAATTCAGCGACGAAAAGTTTACCGACAACAACTAAAAAGTTTATCAACCCGTAATTAGTCGAATGGATAATGCCTAAGATTAAATTATTAAAAGCTAAGAAACTTTGAAAATCACAAATTAAATGACTATTTTACGGATTCAGTCAGAAATCATAATTGTACAGTCGGTGAATTATCCATTCGAATAATTGCGGGTTGGTGAACTGTCTAGTCGGTGAACTGTTGTCGGTGAACTTTCCGTCGGTGAGTTGTTGTATTCGGTGAACGTTCCGGATACGATAACTAACATTATTTCATATAGAATTGAAAGTACGAGATTATCATTACGATTTCTTCAAATCATATTAAAATTATTTCAAATCATATTAACACGAAAAATGCGTATAATTGAAATTAAATTAATAATTTGATCAGAATACTATTAGTTTATACAGAATTTCTACAAAACACGAAGGATAAGGTACCAGTCATAGTTGGGCAAAAATTAATTGTGAAAACAATTAACAACTAACAATTTAATTGCCAGATTTAATTGCAACTAACAACTAAAATAATTAATTGTAATTGCAAGATAACACAATTAACAATTAATTAATTGTGAATTGTAAAATTTTGTAATTACAATTAATTAATTGTTAATTGATTGATGCACGTTTACAATTACAGTTAACAATTAATACATGTCGGTTAGAAGATATGTTTTTTATACTCCAATGTATAACTTGCCACAATGCGTAACTGAAATAGTTATTTACATTAATGAGTGCGGAAAGTTTTATTTTACAACGCGACAGCTAGTTTGGGGAACGAGCCCGAAGGGCTGGTTCCCCGCCAGCTGGAGTATTAGCTTGGCCTACAATTATTATATAAGAAACAAACAGATTTAGAGTACGGAAAGGTGGTTCGTTCTGGACGAAGTTCGCCCCCAGTTCCGGTTCCCACCCCACTTCCGGTTCCCACCCCCCCACGGCTGGTTCAAAAAATACACCCACTTCCGGTTCCCACTTCCGGTTCTGGAACCGGAAGTGAGGGTGGGAACCGGAATTTGGCGTAGCAAGTGGATGTGGGAACCGTAAGTGGGGTGGGAACCGTAAGTGGGGTGGAAACCGGAAGTGGGGGCGTTGTGGGGGCCGAAAGTGGAGGTGGAGGGTTCAGAACGGCCATCATTCCCCTCTGTTTAAGTTTTTATGTTCATCAAATAGTTTTAATTGTTAAATAAACAATTGATGTTTAAGTTAATTGTATCTAACAAGTAAAATTTTAATTGCAATAAAATTAATTGTAAACCACAATTAATTGATTTAATTGCAATTGATTTCAATTGCATCTCACAATTAAATACTTAATTGAATTAAATTAATTGCAATTAATTTAGATGCAATTAAAATTGTAATTGTTTGTTTCTACAATTAAAAAATTAATTGAATTATGCCCAACACTGGTACCAGCCCAGTCCAGTCCAGTCCAGCGCAGTGCCCTTGTCCTTATTGACGTACAAAAGCTTTCAATTCTGCCTCGTGGCACACAATCTATTCCAAACTTAAAAAGAGCGGAGTTAGCCAGTACCTAATCAACACTGTACAATCATACTTCAGAAATCGCGTCATCTAGATAACATCCAAGATGAAAAAGAAAATCATGGGTGGTGTACCGCAAGGTTCGGTCGTTGGGCCAACCCTATGGAACGTGTTGTATGACGATGTCATGTCTGTGGATATGGAGGAGGGAGTCAACCTTGTGTGCTTGTGTGCCGTATTGGCGTCTGCAAAAAATCCCGATGAGCTGGTACTCAAGGTGAATGTCACGTTAAGCACTATAGACAGGTGGTTGAAACGGAACGAATTGAAAGTGGCCGTAAATAAAACTGTGGCAATAGTCCTAAATAGGAAAAAACTATCTCCTACAGAGTTTACCATGGCAGGAGAAGATATCTATCTCGTGCGACAGATAAAATATCTGGGCATGGTAATAGATAGGGGGCAATCGTTCGGGGACATATCCACTAAGGCGAAACGCACGATGAAGGCCGTAGCCAGATTACTTCCTAATATTAGAGGTCCAGGTCACGATTTTGATGTACGGGGTTCCGCTATGGGTCGGGGCAGCAATATGTCAAATCTCACGTCCACCCAAAGATTAATGGCCATGAGAGTATGCAGTGCATACCGCACAACATCTGCAGATGCCGCGCTCGTATTGGCAGGCCTCGTACCGTTACACCTCATTGTCAAAGAGAGAAAGCGACTATATGACCTACACAGGATAATAAGAATAACAGGCCGGAAGGAACAGAGGTAAATGACTTACTAGAAGTGGCAGACAGAATGGGACCTCACTAAAGCCGGAAGATGGACCTACAGGATGATACCGGACATCAAGAAGTGGGTAGAGAGGAATAATGGCCTTGATAATGGCCTTGAGAGTATGCAGTCCATACCGCACGACATCTACAGATGCCGCGCTCGTATTGGCGGGCCTCGTACCGTTACACCTCCTTACCAAAGATAGAAAGCGACTATGTGACCTACACAGGATCATAACAATAACAGACCAGAAGAAACAGAGGGAAATGACTTACCAGATGTGGCAGACAGAATGGGAGCTCGCTAAAGCCGGAAGGTATGACAGGAATAACCCACAGGATGATACCGGAGATCAAGGAATTGGTAGAGAGGATGCATGGCTCGGTAAAGTTCTACATTACACATTGCCTTATAGGACACGGAGTCTTCTGCTCCTACACGGAGAGAATTGGAAAGAGGGGAAGTGCACAATGTCGATTCTGTACAGAAGTAGATGATACTCCAGCACACACAATATTCCATTGTGGGATTTGGGGTAACGAACAACATAAAACAACAATATAATGGGGGCAATGGGGTGAATATTAAAAAAAAACCTACCTACGGCAGCCATGTCCTTGGCAAGCAAAATAGAGGAAATGATCGCACACAAGGACAGCTGGGAAACTGTGAAGAATTTTGTAGAAGTGACGCGGAAAAGGTAAAAGATGAAGAGAAAGAGGTGACCCCTGAGAAAAGGATATTAAGACCAAACCTGTAGCACGTAAGGCTGAAAGCCGGGAACACTACAGGAGAGAAATAAAGAGGAGATGGTTTTAGTGGGTATTGCCTTAGAGGGCTGGTGTGCCCCACACTCCCCAAATTGATACCATAGATGGGGGTGCGTAAAAGCATTCCCTCTCCTTTGTGAAAAAAAGTTCAGTCCAGTCCAGTCCAGTCCCTAGGTCCCCCGATTTGGGGGGTTGTGGGTGCCTGAAACCCCGACCGAGCGCGTCCCCAGGTGGCGGATATGTGAAGCTCGCCAGCTCGGCATCCAGCAGGGTTGGAGAGTTGGAGCCAAATAAAATAGCGCCCGCGGACCAACAGGCTTGCACAGAGGGGAAAATCTTCTTCAACAAAAAAAATCCCTAGACCTAGTGACGCGTGAATAAAACATGAAAAATTCAGTCTCAAAATGATAATTCGTTTAAGTTGTAGAATAGGATACCTCAGTACCGGTTGGTGCAGGGAGTGTGTGAGCGGGCTCCCTCCGACCGCCAGCCAACGACCGCCCAGTACTCTTAATAGGCAACTACGCCGGAGTGCAGGTTACCACGATTGGAACAATGGAAGACAAAGGAAGAGGTACAAGTCTGGAGGGAGACACTGATAGGTGGCTGGAAGAGGACCACACAAGGAATCCCTTCGAGAGAAAAGTCTCTTTAAGGAGGACACCACCTAGCACAAAAGACGGCACTATTGCGGTCGGCAAAGCGAAAGGCACAAAGCAACCTAAGGAGCAAGTGTGTATCAACTTGGCAGAGGGTAATCTTATATTTAAGAAAAGAAAGGCCAACAAATCCCCAGAGGCTGTACCTGAAAACAGCGGGTGGATGATACGGTTCGAAGACAAGCTAGAAGAACTGGTAAACTGAGTGAACTGGTGAACTGAGTTTGGAAAAAACAACCAAAATGTCCATAGAGAGGTAAAACGACTGACAAGGAAACTGCTAGGCCTAACAGAGATTAATAAAACAGAAGTAAGAAAGCCAAATGGGTCGAAACAGAAGATGGAAAAATTAAAGCCTTGCTGACCCAAATTAAGGACCTAAAGGAGGAAAATGAGACACTAAGAGCTGAAAATCAATCAATGGTGGAAATGAAGAAGACAATGACAAAAATGTATGAGCCCCTGGCTCATGGAAAACGCCAACTCAATAAGGTAGGAACGGGGCCATGAAAAAACAACAGAGCAGCTGAAGGAACAAATGAACATAATTAGTAGTTATAAGGAATTTGTTAAGCTGGCTGAAGCAGAATGGCCCAAAAGAATATTCGAGGGGACGGTAATGAAGAAGCTAAATCCACAAACGGCCCCAATTTAATGGGACTTGGCCAGAATCAGCAGCAGTGCAAACCGAGATAATGAAAAGGGAATCAATCGACAGTTCAAACACAGGTACCCGGAGCCACTCCCAAAAAGTCAGGTACAAGAAGAACATATAGCAATTGTTACTAATAATACACGGATTATTACCCACGAGAATGAAATAATAGAGCAATCACGAAGCGTATTTAAAGTTTTTTGCAAGGAGGGAAATGGTGAAATTTAAAATGAAAGAAATGTAAACAGTAAAGAAATAGGTGGTGGTGTTCCACAGGGTTATGTTCGAGGACCAACTCTGTGGAATATCTTATACGACGACATAATGAGGCTACGGGTACCTGAAGGCGTTAAACTGTTGTGTTACGCTGATGACTGGCGATCGTGAAGGATCACGGGAAGGACAATCGATCAAATGCGAAGCAACGCAAATACTGCCTTGAGCAGAGTCCAAACCTGGATGAACTACAACCATCTGACAATAGGTGCAGAGAAAACGGAGGCTGTGTTATTAGCCACACACAAACATGCTATAGGTGTCTTCTTTCAAGTCGGAGAATCGCGAATCTTCCCTAGTCTAGGCATCAACTATCTAGGGCAGAGCGACCATCGAGGCAACCTTTTTCCGGGCGCGTGCAATTTTTTTATAAATTCTCTCATTTGAAAACCTGACGTGCCAGGTAACTTTTACAATGAATAAACATTTCTGATAAAGTAAAAAGTAAAAAAAAAATAAAAAGTAAAAATCAGTTATCATATTAGCCTTAATATAACACATCTTATATTTTACACCCTTGATGATTAGAAACTAATTTTTCCTTTTAGAAAAGTAGAAGGTTTAAGTTTAAGAACTGTAGAAGACACGCGTGAGAAATAGTTCGCGTGCCAATACAATTTTCCTGCGTGTCAGCTGTGACTCGCGTGCCATAGGTTCGCCATCACTGATCTAGGGTATAAGATCCGAAAGAAACTTTCCTTTTTAAAGGATAGTTTCTTTCGGATCTTATCCCGATTATCTTATCATTATACCCGATTATTATATCTTATCGGATTTTCTAGAAAATCGCCCAGAAAGCATTGAAAAAATCGCCCAGATAGCTAACAAAGCTGTGTCAATTCTCAACGGTAAAGGCCCTAGAGCAAATAAGAGGCACACTCTGTACATGGCCATGCAATCAATAATAACTTATGGCGCACCAATTTGGTGTGATACACTAAACATAGCTGCGCAAAGAAAGAAACTTGCATCTGTACAAAGAAGCATGGCCCTTAGAATTGGTAGTGCCTACAAGACCGTATCGGATGAGGCCCTGATGGTTGTGTCGAAGGTAATACCCATACATCTAGTAATAGAGGAAAGAAAAAACATATTCACGACACAAAACGACACATCGGAAGAAAAAGAGAGGACCCCTACAAAATAGCAGACACAATGGAACTTATCAATCAAAGGCGCATGGACTAGAAGACTTATAAGTAACATTGAACCGTGATTCAAAATTAAGGACATACGGATTACTGTTTAACTAAATGCCTAATAGGGCACGGTTCCTTTATGACGTACCTGCAGCGAATAGGCCATCGGTCTCTTGAAGATGGATGTACTTGAGAATAATCAGTGCTTATAGAACTATATCCGAAGAAGCGGCAGAAGTCATAGCAGGAATACCACCAATTGACCTTTTAGCAGAAGAAAGAATAAAAAAAAACACGAGAACACAGAAATTAACACAAATTCCTTAAAAAAGGAAACGATGGCAAATCAGATGGGGAAACGAGAGGGAAAAGGCAAACGGTACATGATAAGTCGGCACTGGACGACTCGGCACTTTCAACTCGGCACCGGGAATACTCGGCACCGGATAAGTCGGCACCGGATAAGTTGGCACTGGGCAAATCGGCACCAGTCATCAATATATAAATTTTCTAGTATCACCTAGGTTTTGGTAATATCAAAAACGAAAGAAATCTTTTTATAATTAAAAAAAAGTAACGTACGCCCCTTGAAAGATGAAGGAAATTGTAAACTATTTATTTAGTCACCTTCTAGCCAACAGTAGAATTCATGTTGACATGAAAACAGCGTTAAATTAAAAACTAATAATAAAACATAAATAACTTTATTAAAGGTTAAAAGAATAAGAGGTTAAAAGAAAATTAAAAATACGAGTGCTGAAATGTCTCGGTGCCGATTTGTCCGGGGCCGACTTATCCGGTGCCGACTTTTCCAGATGCCGAGTTGTCCGTTGCCAACTTATCCGGTGCCGAGTTCCCGAAAGATGACGATACCGAGCACACAATTTTTAAGTGCAATCGGTGGGAACATGAATGACTCCAAATAGAACTTACGGTCTTTTTCTTTTTCAAAAGTTTTGGTTCGATGTGAATGCCGGGTTTGGCGACCCTTCGAACACTGCGGCCTATTGGTAGCCTATTTTATTGTGCATTCACATTCACTTAGGCCCAGAAACCTGTTGTTATTGTAAATTGCGCTAATTAACATTTTTCACATTTGTCTTTTGGAACAAATGCGGCCGGCACTGGGGATAGAACTCGGGAATTCTATACTTGTCAGTTAGCGCTCTAACATGAGGCCACAAGCGTTACTATTACACCACTCGCGCCGGCTACGGTGGGTTACATAATGCCAGAAAATATTGTGAATATTATGCCCTCCAGTCAGAAGGAATGGGATGCCGTACATCCATACATACGGCGCATTATGACAAAAAAAGCAGAAGACGAAATAAGACTGTAGGACCATAGGTACAGGACCATATCGGATGAGGCCCTGATGGTTGTGGCAAAGGTAATACCCATACATCTAGTAGTAGAGGAAAGGAAAAACATCTTCACGACACAAAATGGCACATCGGCAGAAAAATAGAGCACCCTTGAAAAATTGCAGACCCAATGGAAATCAACAACCAAAGGCGCGTGAACTAGAAGACTTATAAGTAACATTGAAACGTGGAAACAGACGGACTACTTTCTGACACAATGCCTAACAGGGCACGGTTCCCTTACGTCATCTGAAGCGAATAGGCACTCGAGACTCTGGAAGATGCATGTACTGCCCGAAATTTGACGATGCCGAGCACACAATTTTTAAGTGCACCAGGTGGGAACATGAATTACTCCAGCTAGAACTCACGATGGGTTACATAACGCCAGAAAATATTGTGTATCTGATTCTCCAGTCAGAAGGAGTGGGATGCCGTATATGCATACATACGGCCCATTATGACAAAAACAGCAGAACACGAAATAAGGCTGTAGGACCATAGGTACAGGACCATATCGGATGAGGCCCTGATTGTTGTGGCAAAGATAATACTCATACATTTAGTACTAGAGGAAAGAAAAAACATCTTCACGGCACAAAATGGCACATCGGCAGAAAAATAGAGGACCCTTGAAAAATTGCAGACCCAGTGGAGGTCAACAACCAAAGGCGCGTGAACTAGAAGACTTATAAGTAACATTGAAACGTGGAAACAGAGGTACTACTTTCTGACCCAATGCCTAACAGGGCACGATTCCTTTACGGGTCATCTGAAGCGAATAGGCAGTCGAGAGTCTGGAAGATACATGTACTGCCCGAAATATGGCAATTTTTAAGTGCACCAGGTGGGAACATTCCAGAATTATTCCAGCTAGAACTCACGGTGGGTTACATAACGCTAGAAAATGTTGTGAATCTGACTATCCAGTCAGAAGGAGTGGAATACCGTACAAGCATAGTACAAGCATGTACAAGCGGGACCGACTTGAAGGATGTGAAAAACAGGACCAAGTGGATCCAAAGAGGAGAGGTTTTAGTGGGTATGCTGGTCACTAGCACCTTGATCAGAGAGCCCCACACTCCATGCTGTCAGAAGCATGGTCCTTAGAATTCGTAGTGCCTACAGGGCCGTATAGGATTAGGCCCTGATGGCTGTGGCAAAGGTAATATACCCATACGTTTAGTAGTAGAGGAAAGAAAAAACATATTCACGACACAAAACCACACATCGGCAGGAAAACAGAGGACTCTTGGAAAATGGCAGACCCAATGCAACTTTGCCACCGAAGGCGTGTGGACTAGATAAGTAATATTGTATCGTGCTTCAAAAATACAGATGGACTACTTTCTGACCCAATGCCTAACTCGGGCTCGGTTCCTTTATCACGTATCTGAAGCGAATAGGCCGTCGAGACTCTGGAAGATATACTGCCCGAGCAGATGTACTCATGACGATGCCGAGCACACAGTTTTTCAGTGCACCAGGTGGGAAGATGAACGACTCCAGCTAGAACTCACGGTGGGTTACATAACGCCAGAAAGCATTCTGAATATTATGCTCTCCAGAAGGAGTTGGATGCCGTACATGCATACATACAGCACATTATGACAAGACAAACAGAAGACGAAATAAGGCTGTAGGTGAATCGGGACACAATTGAAGAATGTGAAAAACGATACCAAGTGGTTCCAAAGTGGAGAGGTTTTAGCGGGTATGCTGGTCACTAGCACATTGATCAGAGAGCCCCACACTCAGTCATCATGCGCGTTGTAATGCATTTCCCCTCTTCCCCACAAAAAAGGTCCAATTCAGTCCAATCCAGTTTAGTTCGTGCAGTTCAGTCCAGTTCGTTCAGTCCAGTCCGTTCAGTTCAGTGCAGTCCGTCTAGTCCGTTCAATCCGTAATATTGTACGAATTTGAAATTTACAAAGACGACATTGAACTTTAAATGAACAAATTAGAACTATGAAAGGACAAATTGGAACTTTATTAAGGGATGAATTTGTTAAAACCCTGAAGACCAAAGTTAATTTTATCGGAAATTGTGTCACATAAATTGTGAAATAATTATTATTGAATCGAGAAATTAATTCAGTTTGCGCCCTACGACGACACACAAGCGTGTTTGCTGTTTATTATTTTATAATTACGAATTCTAGTCTCGCATACACAACAAACAAGACCGAATGGTCTGACTTCACTGATTAGTCTAACGATACTGATTAGCCTGACTACCCTGACTAGCGTTACTATGAAATTATAAACACGAAATTTTCTAGAAAAAAAAAAAAAAACTAATTACGTTTTAATTCACATTCTCTGAAAGTAGAACTCCGTTTAGATAACAAATATTGACCAGACGTCTTTCCACTTCATACCGTTATATAATCAAACGAATTATTAAGGTCTTTATAATTTCAAGCATTTTACTCGCAAGTAAACACAAAAAAAGCTGTCGTAATGAAGAGAATTGCTGTGAACAATTTTCTTATTACAGCGCGTTCAGCTTTGAAAGATCCAGTTTTTTTACGTAGAAATTTGTTTATTACTCTTTTTCTTTGGTCACTATGTATATAAGTAATAAGATATTTATTAATAGATTACATAATTATTGTAGTGGTCATTGAAATAAATATTTGAGCAAGAGCTTGAGTAGTTCCTCGTGAAATTATTCAAATGTTGTTTCCAAACTCGTTTATAATTTCTGAAGGCGTTCCAATTAAATTATTTAAAGGCAAATATTTGCAATGAAACTATGCAATATTGTAAATGAATGAGAAGTTGCCAAACAATTTGCATGTGCTTTAACTTTACTAAGTTCCTAAACCGTCAATTAATTTCAACACAAGCTTTGTTCACAAGCTCAATGTTAGACATTTATTCATGATGAATTTAATTGTTTTTATCTTCAATGTATGAGTGTAGAATCACGGCTGCAAATATTTCTAAAGTTTGATCTGAAATGGAAATAAATGGATAACAATTCTCGTCCATTTATTTTAAAAGGATTTTAATGCATTCCAGGAGGAAATAAAAAGGGTGAAATATATTTCTCATGAATTACAAATTCTTGCCGGGTTTATGTTCAAGAAAAAATGTAAGAATAATTTATCACTGATATAACTTGGATGTGAGGAAATTTCCTTTCAGGAAATTATTTCAGCTTTTTATTTGTTTCTTTTAAGATGGATATTTCATATAGATGTTTTGTAATTCATGTTTATTAAGTGTGCTGTCAAATATGCATATTAAATTGTTTGAAGTGAATAATTTAATTCTGCAAAATTGTTTTATGTACCTATAATGCAAATTGATTATTGCCAACAATTTCTTAATTTTTTAAATGTAGAATTAACCGTGATAGGACAATGAAAGAACAAATTGCTTAAATTTGAAACTAAATATTGTCATTTAAACAGTGTGCTCTTTCATTGGTCTATCGGCACCAGTTAATTCTACATTTAAAATATAACCCTTTTGGGCTTTAATCACATAATAACATTTCTTAATGTTGTTTATTTTATATAAATGTGAAGAATTTATTAAACAATTATAGCAAAAATGATTAAAATTTCGAGAAATTTTAAATCAAAATAATAGTATATTACGCAACGAGAGTCGTAAGAAGCATATTACGTACGAGCGGAACAGTAATTCCTCGAGTACGTAATTGCCTTACAACTCGAGTTATGTACTATACTTTATCTACGACCACACTAATTTGTTTCTGTTTAATAAGAAAAATATGTTTGATGTCTCAAATTTATTTCTTATTAGGTACACTATTTAACATTATTATAAACAAACAGTTGTATTTTCATATATAACTGTTACTCGAGATTATTTAACTTGATGGAAATGAAAAGATATACATTCTTAATAGTTGCATACCTTATTATTTAGTACTTATTTGTGTTAAACTGTAATAAGTGTGCACATAGATATAGGCAACCCAATGTACGCAATGACAATTTTCTTTAGTTTTAATTGAGCCACGGCGGCGCTGAACGTATGAGCACGTAGTAACAGCTCTCAACCGTTCGTTTGGCTGCAAAGCCTTTCTGCACTGCGACCAACTTGATCTATTGTGCTTGACCCTACTACAATTACTCTCCCAGGAATTCAACTTCGTGAACGAAGTCTAAGATATTCCTGAGAGGCTTGCCACTCAGCTCCAAGGTGGTCATTCTTGCGACCCCGAAGTGGGCAAGCCTTATGTGTGCTAGCGCTACACAAGTGCACATTATATGTTCAGCGGTTTCTTCGTCTGATTCACATAATCTAAAGGCAACTTCCCCTACCTCTCCCATTTTGTGTAGGTGATATCTCACCGGACAATGTCCTGTGAATATGCCTACCAAAGTTCTGATTTCCCTTCTAGAGAAGCTTAGCATCTCCTGCGTTTTTACAGCAGAATAGTTTATGAGCATATTAGCTTGCTTCTGTCCTGGTGTGTTCTTCCAGTAGGTTTGTTTTAGCTCTTCTTCCCATTTCTTAGCCCCCTGCCTTACGCGGGTCTTTGTAAGCCCACAAGTTGGCTCCGGGCCAAAGAAGGGAGCCTTTATCCCGCTTTTGGCGAGTGCGTCGGCCATTTCGTTGCCATACATGCCCTGGTTACCCGGTGACCACATTAGCGTGAGTCTGTTACCTTTCACCAGTTGCTTCAGGGTTTGTTTACAGTTCCAGGTTGACTTGGAATTAAAGTTATGGACTTTTAAATTCCTTAGAACTACCTGGCTGTCCGTTAGGACGTAGATTTGCACTCCTTTAAGACGTTTCTTTATGCAGATTTGTGCGCATCTTTCAATGGCTATAATTTCAGCCTGTAGTACCGTGGGAGCCTGTCCCAATGCCGTGGACTCAGGCCAGTTTTTGATGCGTCGGTGTACCACATGGACGCTTGTCTTTCAGATGTTCGATTCTTTGAACACTGTTTTGGCGGTCATTAATGACCACTTCAACGGCTGTGTTAAAGTCGTATTCTGTAGACATCGTGTCCCAGGGATGCTTCAGAAATTTCTTTACGATTTGTTCCCTTATTTCCATGTGTCTCTGAATAGGCGATGTACACCTTAGTCTCAGAGCACTGAGAAGACGTTCTTTTTCTACCTGTTTGTGCAATGGGAGTAGGTCCAACAAAACTTCCATTGCTGTGGTTAGAGTAGATTGCATCGCTCCTGTTATACCGCTCCTGTTATAGCACGCGAGCCGTTGAAGCTTTTGTAGAATGCTTTGGATCTTTTTTTCCTTTGTGTTGTACCACCATACGAGTGAATTGTAGGTGATAATCGGTCTTGCCACTGCTGTGTGAGACCATAGGACCATTTTGGGTTTTAGTCACCATGTTTTCCCAAAAAGCTTACGGCAGATCCAAAAGGCCGCGTGGCTTTTGAGAGCTTTTTGTTCAGATGGGAGTTCCAAGTGAGTTTCTTGTCCAAGGTTACCCCTAGATATTTCATCTCTTCGGAAAACTCTAACGTCTAACCGTCAATGCTCGGAAGTTTCAAATTCAGCTTCCTTTTTTTTGGTAAAGGGGACCATTACTGTTTTGCTCGGGTTGACACTAAGGCCCTTCTTCTTGCTCCAACAGTTGATGATGTTAAGTGCACTCTGTGCAAGGTTTATGATTTTACTACCAAACTTACCCCTTATTATGATAGCAACATCGTCTGCATAACCAACTGCCTTATACCCGTTCTTTGTTAACACATCTAGGAGATCATCAACAACCAGGCACCATAGCAGAGGCGATAACACCATCCCTTGTGGGCAGCCCCTCTCTGTAGTTACCGTCCTCCTTGATCCCCCCAGTGCGGCGGTAATAACCAATGTGGTGGTTAACTCGTGTAGAGCGTCCACTGTAGATTTGCCTGGCTGATAAGCTTATTGGTGCTTATGGAGGACTTGTTTTGAGAGGTCCGCACCGTATGTGATTGTCCACAATTTTTTCGATTGTTTAAAGGAGGTAGGAAGTGAGGCTAATTGGTCGGTAGATTATGGACACGTTATAAGGGCAGATGAAAAAACGACCATTTAAAAATATATACAAGCAAACCAGAAGGGTGGAGAAAGCAGGGAAGACCCAGACTAAGATGGAACGACGGAATAGACCAAGATGCACGAGCAATTAAGGTGCCAAACTGGAGAACAGGCGCCAGAGACCGAGACCGGTGGAGAAAAATACTAGAGGAGGCCAAGACTTAACCCGGGTTGTCGTGCCAATGTTGATGATGATGGAAGTACAGTGGAGAGGGAACCAAGTAGTGGTGTACCGCACGGTTCAGTTATGGGCCCAACTCTGTGGAAAATGGTGTCCTAAGACTAAGACTCAAAGATTGTGCCACACTCTTTGGCTTCACCGACCACCTGGCGCTCAGAGTCTCAGCTAGAACGGAATCCACTATAATGCAAAGGGCAAACCGCGCAATACAACCAGTAACAGATTGGAAGAGTCCAAGGCTGTGTTACTTACTGGGCTTAGGAGATTAAAGACAATACAAGAAACTCTTTACACTGAGGCAGCTCCTAGAAAAAGGATGGGAGTATAATAGAACGGTGCATAACCTCTTCATTGATTTCCGGCATACGATAGCATAGAGAGATGTCAGGTCTGGAATGCGATGGCAGAACTCTCAATACCAAAAAACCTCATTCAGATGACTAAGGTTTGTATGGAGGGTGGAGTATTTGAAGTACGAGTAAATAACATTCTATCCAGTAGTTTCGAAATACACGGTGGACTTAAACAAGGCGTCACCGTTGCTTTTCAACCTCGTCTTAGAGAAAGCCGTGACATATAAACTGAATTGCTAACAACTAAAGGCCGCAAACTACCATTAGCATACGCAGCTGACGTATATATCATTGCTGACTATAACATAATCATAAAAGAAATTTTCAAAAAGATCGAAAAAACAACGGGTGAAGTGGGACTAAAAGTGAATGAAGAGAAATCCAAATACATGGAACGGAGAGATAGAATAGGTCAAAACGTCACAGTTCACACTTTTAATTTCGAAAAGGTAGAACGTTTCAAATACCTTAGAACTACAGTCACTGCTGATAACGACGTCATTGAGGAAATCGAGAATCCAATATGCAAACCGCTGCCTAAACAATCTTATGAAATCAAAAAACATAACAAGAACATCAAAAATTAAAATTTATCAAGCCAGTAATAACATATGGATGCGAAACGTGCACAATGACCAAAGCAAACGCAGAAAAACTAAGGCGTTCTGAACGAAAAATCTATCAATTGGACTTTGCCAGGTCTTGAGGCCTGCGCCCTGCCTTAGGGATGAATATCACCTCGGCCTCTTTCCATTCCAGCGGTATGTACGCCAGTCGAAAGCTGGCCTTAAATATCTCAGCAATTCATGGGCCTATGGTTTCGATCCCCTTCTGCAGCATTGCCGGAAAAATGCTATCGGTTCCGGCAGACTTAAATGGCTTAAAACTGTTCACAGCCCATGCGACCTTTTGAACAGTAAACATGGTTGTGGCCATGTTTTTCAGATTTTGGTTGGGCGCTTCATTCGCGTTATTCCTTCACCAGTTATAGTTGATTTAGAGCCGGGAAAGTGCGTCTGCAGTAAAACGCTTAGATTTTCCTCTAAATCTTTGGTATACTTACCACCGAGTTCTTAATAAGCCCGATTTCATTTGAGTGGTCCTTTTACAAAACCGTTTGCAACTTTGCTGTTGGGGCCAATTGATCAATGCTCTCACAGAAGTCACGCCAGGTTTTCCTTTTCGACCTTCTCAATTCTTTATTGTAATCAGTAAGTGCTACTCTGTAGGCTTCCCAGTTGCCTGTTCTTTTCGCACCGTTGAAAGCATTCCTGGCCGTCTTTCTCAGACGTCCTAGCACTTTGTTTCACCAAGGAACAGCCCTTGATTTCTGCATCTTTTGAGAGGACTGCTAGTCTAATAGGCGTGTGTTAGAACGCCTTTTAGATGAGACGATGTTGCTTCCAGTTCGTCTATTGTGTTTATTTTGAGGCGGAGACCTTCGGTTTTCTGTGTGAGGATCTCCTTATAGAGTTCCCAATCAGTACACCTACGTTTCCTGTGCTCTATTACCACATTGTGTACCTCACCTAAGGGGAACTCAATCTTTTGGTGGTCTGACATTGATGGCTCGTCGAGTACTCGCCAATTTTTGATTAACTCTCAACCAATCAACGAATCGTAAACCAAACGCACGTGTGTGCTATCCTTCAAACTTATCACGCGGACTGTTACATACGTGTGTGTTATGATGTATTTATATAGTCCACGAACTGTACAATAATGGGCATTTACAATAGTGGTCGTAGATAAATATGTTTAAAGAATATCTATAATGAAAAGTATATATTTTCGTTGTTGAATATCAGAAAAATATAAATAGTTACAACACAAAATAGTTACTAACCAACAATAACAACATGCATTAACAGTGTTTCGAAAATATCACCAATTAATAACAATTTTTGAATGAAAATTAGTTTAGGATTCTTAAAATATTGTTCCGAATTGTCCAAATTCCGACAGAAATGTTAATGATGTAGCCGAATAACTAATGTAATAATGTAACGATATCAACCGGATTTATGTTCATGCACAAATCTCCAAATAATTATCAATGACAAAAGTCGTTGAGAGGATAATATTTGAAATTTCAAAATATTCATTCGTTAATTACCGTTTTACAGATTATTCAATATCATGTTATTACAAAATTTGCAATTGAGTGATTAAATATACTTCAAATAATATATTTAATTCCTGTAGGTGCATACTGGTGCCAGTTCAAAAATCAATAATTTAATTACCATTTGCATCGGCTCCAATAAAAGAAAATCAATGCATAAACTTCCTAGAATAAATTACCCATAAAATCTATTTTAAAAATAATCGCCCGATCATATAAACGAAAAAATTTCGAAAGTCCGATTTAAAAATTGTGTTTTTAAATGTTTACTACTATTAATTTGGAGGAGAAAAAGTTTTACAAATATTAATTGTTACAAGAATAAACAACGACATAATTTATTGTTGACACAAATCGGAATTTTATATTTTGTTTACAATCCATTGGTTTTGTTTGCCTTTTCTCGTCTACTTCGCTTGATATTAATATTCATGTGTAATATTTTGTACATCACTTGTATTAAGTATGATCTCAAAAATTCGTAATAAATTGTTGCAATTGAATAATTCAATTGTGCAAAATTGTGTTATGCATATTTGCAGAAGTTTGTTTATTTTCTGTTTTTGTTTCTGTAATTATGAAAAAGGTGGTATTAGATATTTACATTAGAGTGCAGAAACTTTGATTTTACAATGAAACAGCTCGTTTGGGTTTTTTGTTGGCTCATTTGCTGGAGCATTGTAAAATCATTTCCGCACGAATTTTGTATAAGACTTTTTGGCCGACAATTATTATTTAAGAAACAAATAGATTTCGATTATTTACAATATGAGAAATTATTATTTTTTTTTATACTAAATATTATACTAATATATTAGGTACATAATATGTCATTTTTCCACCTGTCAGACGCACAGTAAAATTAAAAAAATCACTCTTATTTTCTAGATTATCGTGTAAAATATGGTGTAAAGTAGCATTTTGTAAATTAGATTTTATTGTGTTATACTTAATTTATCTTGTAAGTGTCCCTGAAAGGTTAAAATTTACTGGTCATTTTACCGCATCGTGGCTGTACTTTGAACATTGTGTGTAAAAATCTAGTTTCGCTGGACGTATACACGATGTCAAAACTAGCTTTACAATTCAGGAGGCCAAAAAAAATATTGCAAAATTATTACATTTAGGACTAATTAAAAAATTTTTTTTTTATCAAAAATATTTATTTATTCGCATGGTTGAATGCTATGTATGGTGGGTATTGCTGTACGGAGTAGAGACGTGGACTCTGAAGGTCAGGACGATGAACCAACTGGAAGCATTCGAAATGTGGCTGCACAGAAAAATGCTTCGTATTCCTAGTAGATAGCTTAGGACAGTTCGGGCGCAAAATCCCATAAGGATTTACATAGGGGTCTAAATTCACATTTTTGATGATATATGGAACCAACCATGCACACTTTTAAACAGTTTTAAACAGCTTTCAATCAGCATTAAACAGTTTTAAACAGCCTTCAATCAGCTATCAATCAGCATTAAACAGCTATAAACAGCTTTAAACAGTGAAAGCTGTTTAAAGCTGCTTAAAGCTGTTTAATGCTGATTGAAATCTGTTTAAAAGTGTGCATAGTTGTTTGCATATATCATCAAAAATGTGAATTTAGACCCCTATATTAATCCTTATGGGATTTTGCGCCCGAACTGTCCTACCCTATCTACTTACAACATGTTACAAACTAGAATGTACTACGAAGAGCAAACATCGAAAGTTAACTTTTGACGACCGTAGAATGCCGAAAGACATCATATTTTGGACATATTTTAAGAGGAGATAAATATCGTCTATTACAGCTCATACTAAAGGGCAAGATTGAGGGGGGCCTTGGAGTTGGAAGAAAGCAACAGTCGTGTCTTAGAAATATTCGGGATTGGACCGGCAAAATAAGGGCTGGTGAACTTTTTCGCTTGGCGGAGGACCTTACAGCTTTTGCCATGGTGATCGTCAACTTCAGGGAGACCGGACAAGGCACATGAAAGAAGACAATTCAAAATATTTATTTTCACTCTTGCAAATGAAATTTGATTGATAATAACAACAACAAATACAACACATATCAAGCAAGAGCCAAGGTCCAAGGTTAGACCCCTGAGGAACACCGGAGGTAGCAACGAAATCAGACGATGACAAACCACAATGGAAAACGGACTGACTCCTTCAAAGAAACAAAGTGCCGCACGTGTTCGAAGTACGACAACAACTCGAATACGAAGAAAATAATGTAGAACACTCCTCCGCAGTAAGCGGAGAAAGCAAAAGAAACCGAATTTAGGAAGCTTGAATCACTACAAGACTGCAATGAGTCGCGAAAATTCTTCAAAAACGTTAGCAATAACACAGTACAGGCTCGCGTACACCAAAACCGATTTTGTAGGCCGATGGCGGACAGAACTACCCGGACGAGTAACTCGGACGTGTATGTGCTTACACTGCAACAGTGTTACCACTTGTGCCGACATTGGTATTGTAATTTTTTTAAATGTTTATCCCCCAGGGTTGGTCTATTATAAACACAACTAATTAATTTTTTAATATCCATAGTCGTTTAGGTAGATAACAACTAAATTTAACTATAAATACACTCAATTTGCACTGTAGACGCCGGCAGACTGGCGAGAAATCCCAATTGGTTGATCGGTCCTTTTCGGGCGTCATCGGACGATGACGTTCGTGTTTGTGTACGCTCTCTCTTTCTGTTTCATTCAATTGTCCGAGTTGGGCCGTCGTCGCCCGATCAAACTTCAGCCGATGACGGATTAGGTGTACGTGAGCCTTAACGGGGAAGGAGCAGATACTGAATAGATGGGCAGAGTACTTCTCGGAACTACTATCCATTCCAAAAACTGAAAACTAAGAGACAGTACTATACACAGTATACGCAATATATACAGCCTCTTCCCCAGTGCGTTTATACGAAGAAGTCAAGAAAGCCATCGCACAACTAAACAAATAAAACAGCGGGAGAAGATAACATGTCCAGAGAATTCGTCAAATATGGGACGGATAAAGTAAGACAGGAAGTATATAAACTTATGAAGGAGGTGCGGAGACAGGAGCATTATGCCGGAGGACTGGAATGTCATTCCAATTGTCGCCATTGTCATACCAATACATAACAAGGGAGCCCGCACAGAATGTAGCAACTACAGAGTAGTAGACAGAATAAACCCATATGCCTAGAAGATTCTGAGGGACTACCAGTGCGGGTTCTGGCGGAACAGGTCACCAACAGAGCAGATCTTCTGTGTACGCAATTTTTTGGAGAAGTGCTGGAGCATTTTTTTTTAAGTTTGGTTCAATACCGGGATACCAGGTTACCAGGGACTACCGGGTTATTAAACCTTCAAACACTGCGGGCCGCACTATAGGCCCAGTGGCCTATTGTATTTTGTCCACATTTTTCTCTTATAGGCCCAGAAACCTAGATGTTTTTATAAATTGTCGCTAATTAATTACACATTTGTCTTCTGATGCAAATGGGGTTGTCACTCCAGACTTTGTCACTTTACCTCCAGATTTATTAGTTAGCACTCTAACGGTTTGCGTACACCTAATCCGTCATCGGCGGAAGTGTTCGATTGAATCAAACACTTGTAAAAGAAAGAGAGCGCGTACACAAACACGACTTCATCGTCCGTTGACGCCCGAAAACGGCCGATCAACGGTCGAGTCCGAACTTGTTGAGATTTCTCGCCAGTCTGCAGGCGTCTACAGTGCAAATTGAGTGTATTTAAGTAGGGAAAGATGATATGTTCTGGCGCCACCGCAACCACCGACCTTGAAATCAGTGCGCATGCGCGATGACCTAGACCTTACATTAATGTGACCTAGATTTAACCTTGACTTTAGTTCAGCATTTCACCAACAGATGGCGCTTTAGTTCAACCTTCACCAATAGATGGCGCTTTAGTTCAGCTTTTTACTGACAGATGATGTCTTAGTTCAGGTTTTCACCAACCCGAACAGATTTCGTGGGGAAATATAGTTCGTTCTGGACCCACCTCCCCCTAGGACCTGGATGATGATATCTATGAGGTGGTATTCCGATAGAAAGGGTTTAATCGGCTTTTAATCAGCTTTCCATCAGCTTTAGACAGAATTAATCAGCTTTTAATTAGCTTTAATCAGCTTCAATAAGATTTTAATCAACTTTCAATCAGTTTTAATCAGCTTATAATCAACCTTAATCAGCTTTAAACCAACTTTAATGCACGGATTAAAGCTGATTAAAAGCTGATTAAAGCTGTTTATAAGCTGTTTTTAGCTAATTGAGAACTGATTAAAAGCTGATTAATGCTATCTAAAGCTTATGGAAAGCTGATTAAAATCC
This sequence comes from Phosphuga atrata, assembly GCA_944588485.1. Classification (NCBI taxonomy): domain Eukaryota; kingdom Metazoa; phylum Arthropoda; class Insecta; order Coleoptera; family Silphidae; genus Phosphuga; species Phosphuga atrata. The sequence goes on from OX155907.1 coordinate 7,417,950, forward strand.
GATTAACCCTTTCTATCGCAATACCACCTAATATATACCAGCATTAAGGCCCGAAGGGGTGGTGGGTCCACAACGAACCATCTTTCCCTACGGAAATCTGTTCGGGTTGCTGAAAACCTGAACTAAGGCACCATCGCTCAGTAAAAAGCTGAACTAAAGGGCCATCTGTTGGTAAAAAGATGAACTAAAGTCAAGGTCAAGGTCACATCAAGGTTAAGGTCACCGCGCATGCACACTGATTTCAAGGTCGGTGGTTGCGGTGGCGCCAGAGAAATCTGTTCGGGTTGGTGAAAACCTGAACCAAGGCACCATCGCTCAGTAAAAAAGCTGAACTAAAGCGCCATCTGTTGGTAAAAATCTAAACTAAAGTCAAAGTCAAGGTCATCGCGCATGCGCACTGATTTCAAGGTCGGTGGTTGCGGTGGCGCCAGAACATATCATCTTTCCCTAAGTTATTTATATATAATAAATTTTGTTGTTATCTACCTAAACGACTATGGATATTGAAAAATTAATTATTAGTTGTGTTTATAGTAGGCCAACCCGGTTAGACAAACATTTAAAAAATTACAATAATCGAGATGTTTCGAAACATGTATGGGCTGAAGTTGACTGTTGCAGTGTAAGCACATACACGTCCGAGTTTGGTGTACGCGAGCCGTAACACTACACCATGAGAGCCGAGATATATGGGAGCATAGTATCAACTAATGATACGCCAACTCCACCAATTCTTCGTAGACTTCAAACAAGCATATGGAAGTATAAGCAGGAATCAATTATTTAGGATAATGGAAGAGTATGGAATACCAGAAAAGCTTGTCAAATTGGCATTAAACGATACTAGAGACAAAGTGCGGATACAACGGGAGCTATCTACAAGTTTCACAGTAACATTAGGGCTGTGGCAAGGATTTATAAAAACATCTAGGCAAGGACATGGTCTCTCAACAATACTATTCAACTTGCTCCTACAAGAAGCGGCGAGGGCGATGGAAAACAACGAACGAGGAACAATATTCAGTAAATCTAAAGTGATCCTTGCGTTCGCGGACGATATAGATGTAGTAGCCAGAGACACTCAGGCAATAAAAGACGCATACGAACCTCTCAATGAAACTGCGAGGAAAATCGGTAGAAATAGGCGGAAAACTGTTTGAAGTGGTGGAATCCTTAAAGTATCTGTGATCTATAATAAACAGCAAAAACGAAATATTCAAAGAGTTCACAACCCACATACAACTAGGGAATCGTTGCCTGTATAGTATACATCCAATTTTCAGCAGCAAAGATCTGTCGCGCAGAACCATTGCTGTTGAATTGGAAGTCACTATAGGAGGCCGCAGGCCGCGTAACAAAACGTGGCCAAGGTGACTGAACACCTTGGAGGAAGACGCAAGAGCAATCAGGATGGAAAATTGGAAAGACTCTGCAAGAAAGCGAAGCCTCATTGAGAAGAATGTCAAAGCCCTAAGAATGTTCAAGACACGAATTAGACCAGCGCACACTGGGACGGATTACGAATTTACGGCGACAAAAATAGAATTTTACAATGTCTCACAATTAAGCAAAACCTCTTAAAATGTATTGCTAGATAACCCATCCATAATATTATAATCAAATAAATGCGAAAAACCAATTCCCTCAAGTTTTGGTCCCTTAGGTACCAACACGGAATTAGTTGCGCTGGATTTTTAACAAAGTAACTACGTCTGTTTTGTGTTTGTGCTAAAAAATTGTGAACTTTTTAAATATGGAGGATATAGCTTCAAGTATGTATTTACATGTAATAATATCAAATTTGTAGAAAGTTTTAATCAATACGGTTAAAAAAAAATTTTGTTAACGACTATCGTAAATTAATTTTTTTTTGTAATAAACTGCAATAAATTGATTTTTAAAGAGAAAGTTCCGCATAGTTCCGTTAAATTAAATACTTTTTAAAACAAAACAAACATTGACAATTATGGAAAAGCAAAAATCCCGTCCACATCGTTACACCTTACTGAGAATTACACATTTTTTTCCAGGTAGTCGTGGTGACGACCATTTGCAAGAGAGAACGTTGAATAGAAATGAACTATTTTTTGTATTAAGAGATGAAAGTTTTCTTCGTTAAAGTGTAATGAACGAATAGTACAATACGTATTGGATATGTTTTGTGTCAACGACGGTTGTTAAAAAATCTTGCACTTTTGTTATATATATAAAAAAAAAAAATTGGCAGCAAAAAATTTATTAGAATCATCAGAATCAATCATCATAAGGTAATGTGAGACAAAAAATTTAAATTGAACTGGATTTTATTTTTGTCGCCGTAAATTCGTAACCCGTCCCAGTGTGCAGCGGTGACATATGGCAGCGAGACTTGGACCCTTACAAATGCACACGAACTGCAATTGAACCGCTTCGAACGGAAAGATTTTTGGCCCAGTAAATGCAGACCGGGGATGGGAGATCTTAAGGAACCATGAGCTATCACAGATTTTCAATGAGCCAGATTTGGTAGCGACAATTAAATGGAATGCAGGACACATAAACAGAATAGAGAACACTAGGGAGCCAAACAGGATTTGGAAGTCACTATAGGAGGACGCAGGTCGCGTGACAAATGTGGGCAAGGTGGCTGAAATGCTTGGAGGAAGACGCGAGATCAATCGGGATGGCAAATTGGAAAGACTCTGCAAGAAACCGAAGACTGATTGAGAAGACTGTCAAAGCCCTAAATGGGGCGTAACGGCAACAACAAGAAGAAGATTAAATAACAATAACAAAGAAATAAAATAACAATAACAATAAAGAAGAGAGAGCAATCTTTATGGCAAATTGGAAAGACTGCAAGAAGCGAAGCCTTATTGAGAAGAATGTCAAAACCCTAAACGGGGCGTAACGTCCACAACAAGAAGAAGATTAATAACGATAACAAAATGCAATAAAAGTGTTTCACAAAATATAAATAATTAATTAGTAGCAAATTAGTTTAGGAATTTATTAATTTTGGTTTCACTTGACACGAGAGTGTGCTTTGAAAACCTAATTTGAACTATTATTTTGTTGTTGCACTGTGGTAACTTTATGGAACTGAAAATTGTGTGAAAGCTACTGAATTCCAGATGTTAAATGGAGTTACTTTCATGCATAAACCCACAAAGAATTATTTATAACCTAAACTTGCCGAGAGCCGTAATAAATGGGGTTTCGAAATATTCATTCGATAATTGACATTACAACAAACAAACAATTCACGGACCAACAGCAATTAAACGAATTTACCAAATGCTGTTTACAATATTTATATTTTCATGAAATACGTTTCATTAAATTTCGGATAATTTCAATATTTTAAACGGTATTAATTTATATTTAATGTGAAACACTTTATTTATATAGTGTCCATACTATCGGAAACGAAAATGTTTTAAATGTAAAATACGTATTAATTATTAACACCCTCACACAAACTGGCAAACTTAAAACTCTCACCAAAGTCCTAAATGAAAATGAAATATCAATAATTGCACGACAACGTTACCAGTTGCTCAAGAAAGAGCCAAGGTCCAAGGTTAGACCCCTGAGAAACACCGGCGGTGGCTACGAAATCGAACGATGAAAAACGACAATGGAAAACGGACTCCTTCAAAGAAACACAGTACCGCACTCTCAAAAGAGGGTCCTCAATGGATCTGCGATGCTTGGAACAGCGTTTGCTGTGAGAACGAGAATCCTGAAGTCGGTCACAAACTTTGAACCAGTAAATGAGAGATTATCCGTATTAACAATAAAATGCGCCAACAAAACCTACAGTCTAGTTAACGCCACTGAAATATATACTACCTGGAACGATCGCTGGCCTCCTGGCTTGTGCGGGCCGAGAGAGAGCATCACAAGGTGTCTCTCGTATCGCTCTGTCTTCGTCTAGTACAGTCCAAAAGGAAAACTAAATGTGTGTCCGACGTCCATTTTTCCTTGCAAATACAACAGTATTTTACCAAAATACTTTTTGAAATTTGAAAATTTTGAATTCTTTTTGAAAACAACTTTCATTAAAATATATAAACTTCGGTTTATAATATGCTCACCGATTGAAAGATCTCACTCTCTTTCTTGACAAAACTCAATACAACTAGCTTTTCGCTCTGAATGTATCACATCCTCCCACTCTTGACTACACTGTTGGCTAGACAAGGATGAAGGGAGGTCCTTGGGACCTCTTTCTCGGCCCGCACAAGCCAAGAGGCCAGCGCTCGTTCCAGGTAGTATATATTTCAGTGGTTAACGCAAATGCCACCACAAATGATAAGAACAGATCTGACCTGGATGAAGTGGATAACTTTTGGGACTTACTGGATGAAAAGTTTGCCAATATTCCCAAACACCAAGTATAGGAAAATCATTGGAAACTATCCTGCCCACAAGAGAACCAATCAAAATAGCAAGGTCTCTTTGTCAATTTGTCAAGGTCTCTTTATCAGGGTCAATTTGTGAAAACCATAACCCCCAGATCATATGAACTTTCGCCACCTTCCCAGAAAGCAGACAACATGGCGATCCCCTTTCGACACCAACGGAAAGTTCCAAATAGATCACGTCGCGATTTCCCGGAAAAAAAGCCTTGAAATTATGAATGTAAAGGTTAAAAACGTAGTAAACGTGGCCATTACATGTCCATAATTAAGTTCAAACCGGTCCCTGCAAACACCAACAGGCTACCCAAACATATTATTCCCTTTGACAATGATAAACTCCAACAGAAAGTTACGCAGTTCCAGGAAAAAGTTCGACCAATTGACTCTGACTGTAACAACACAAGAAACCGTCTGATTGAGGCCGCCAAAGAAATTGCTAAAATTAAAAGACGGAAGAAACATGCCTGGTGGAATGATACCCGTGTTACAATAGGGAATATGCAAGACATTTAAATTTACTTGATTTTTCTTTCCCCGATACTTTATGATATTGACATTACACCTATACCATTATTTTCTCATTTAGTTTGTATTTAATTCCAAAAAATTAAATCAAAAAGTCCAAAATATGCGAGCGAAATTCATATTTGCGAAACGCATCACGCATAGTGATGTGACGTGCACGTTAACCTTTATCGGGTTCCATATTCACATATGTAGGTAGGGTGGACTATACACCTCAATAGGGACTTTATCAAACACCTTATCTGGTGTACTTATAGTAGTGTTTTTGCATTCCGGTACTATACAATATCTTTTTCCATTATCGAAATAGCAAATTCAAACTGAGAATCCTTAACTGTCTATGCAAATATGCTAGACAACACTGAATGCGATAAATGGGACCGTTCATTCCATTTATCGTACGTTTTGGATGACATCGCATAACACATGACATTCAGTATTGCATAGCATATTTGCATAGACAGTTAAGAATTTTCGGTTTAAATTTGCTATTTTGATAATGGAAAAAGCTAAAAAACCATTTTATAGATATTGTATAGTACCGGAATGCAAAAACACTATTATAAGTACACCAGATAAAGTGTTTGATAAAGTCCCTATCGAGGTATATAGTCCACCCTACCTACATCTGTGAATATGGAAGCCGAGAAATGTTAACGTGCACGTCACATCACTATGACCAATGGTGAAGCGTTTCGATCAGGTCAAATTTAATCGTATTTTATATATATATATATATATATATATATATATATATATATATATATATATATATATATATATATATATATATATATATATTTAAATTAATAGAAACTCTTTCAACAGCATTTTTTTTTTTTTGCTATGTTAAAACGAAGAAAAAAGTGAATTAAGCAAATAAAAAAATTGATGCATATTCCCTATACTCAAAAAAAAAGGAAAACAATATTATTCAACAAAAACGCAATCGAATTGGGAATCCTACAAAGCCCAACGGGCCCAGACAGCTAAAGTGATCCGAGCTGAGAAGCGTAAGTCATTTATTGAGAAGATGACCAAAACTTTAACAGAAATGAAACCAGAGAGTTTACAGAACGTTCAGAAGGAAGCTTACGGGCTAGAAACCTCCGTCGTTATGCACATGAAGAAAACTGTAACAACCTAGCTGACTACTTCAAGAACCTACTAAATTGCGATCAACCCAAAAACCCCATCAAGACCGAGGAAACGATTCACAGATACCCAGAATCGAGACCACCCAACAAAGATGAAATCATACGTCACATTGCTCAACTCAAAAACAATAAGGCACTAGAAAAAGACTCTGTAGTTCCAGAACTTTGGAAATATGCCACTGAACAAGCAGTTGAAATCCTGCAGAAGCAAATAGAACAAATTTGGACAGAAGAAATCCTAGCAGTAGATTGGAAAAAAAGCCTCGATCCATCCATTACACAATAAAGGCAGCTTGAAATACCGAACCAACCCAAAAATCCCATCAAGACCGAGGAAACGATTCACAGATACCCAAAATCGAGACCACCCAAGAAAGATGAAATCACACGTCACATTGCTCGACGCCAAAACAATAAGACACCAGGAGAATACTCTGTAGTTGCAGAAATTTGGAAATATGCCCCTGAAGAAGCAGTTGAAATCTTGCAGAAGCAAATAGAACAAATTTGGACAGTAGAAATCCTACCAGTAGATTGGAAAAAAACCTTGATCCATCCATTACACAAGAAAGGCAGCATGAAATACGTCAACAACTATAGAGGAATATCCCTCGTACAAGTAACATACAAAATTCTCTGACTTGCTATCCTGGAGAGATTAGAAGCTGAAGTAGAGCATCAAATAGGCGAATACCAAGGGGGATTCAGAAAGGGTCGTTCAACTTCCGAACAGATCAACAACCCCAAAAGGATCATCAGATATTGCAATCTCAGGTCCAAACCGTACGTGTCGGTTCAAAAAGGCCTATGATTTAATAGATCGCGGTGTCCTGCTGAACATCCTCAACGAATTTGGAGTTTACCTGAAACTGCTGGCACTAATGGACCTTTTTACGGTTAGTTAAGCGCATGCGCATCCGCCAAGTTTGAAAGGCGGGAATATGGAAGTTTCAAGCACATATTTAGTTATATGTTAAAATGTTCGGGCACTTTTTGACGTATAACATGGCGGAAATTGACAAAATTTTCAACTATGAAAAGTTCTATTAGAATCACCTTATTTGAAACAAAATCCAAAGTAAAGTTCCTAGCATATCTATCGGATTCTTTTGAAGTTAAAATGGGAGTCCGACAAGGTGACTACAATGGGGTTGTCTACAATGCTTGTCAACTGCGTTTTCGAAAAGATCATTAGGACCTGACGAACACAATTATAAGGAGCTAAGTGTAGTCCTATGAGACTGGGAACAAAATCCAAGGGGATTGTGGTTGATTGTCTAGCATTTGCTGATCACATTGCTATTCAGTCAAACGACAAAAAACTGCTACGATGCAAATCCACCTTCTAAAAGCAAGCGGAACAAACTGGCTTGTAGATAGCATTTGAACAAACAAAAGTAATGACCAACATCGAAGATGCCCCAGCAAAACTCCACACAAAATAAGGGAGGATCAACCGAGTGAAAAAATTTAAGTACCTGGGAGAGATCATCATGAAAAGTGGACTGGATTAAGGAACGAATACGCAATCTCGAAATAGCCTATCAAACATCGCGCTCAATCTACAATAAAAAATGGCGGTCCAAAGATGCCAAACTCATCATTATGAAACTGTTCTGAAGCCAGTAGTTATGTATGCAGCCGAAACCCTATCCCTAAATGCCAACAAAGGATCTAGAGAAGAAAGGGCGCAAAATCGTTAGAGGTGTAATGGGATCGAAATACAAGAATGGCATCCATCATAAAAAAAACCAACAAAGAAGTCTATAGTCAAATGGAGAAAATTACCGAAACGATCACGGTATTATGGTCATCTCAAACGAATGGACGTAAACAGTCTGACAAAACAGATTTTTCACTTTTTTGACTCCAAACACAAGACCACAATGGCCTGGTTAATAAATACCAAAGAAGACCTCAAAATACTGCATCTAAAACCAAACGACGCCTTCAATAGAAATCTCTTCCGCAAGAAAATATTGACGAATGGGATAAACCGATATGAACCAATAGGAAGACAAAGTACCACCTGCACAACGGAGCGCAAGCTGGCCCACTCACAGAGAATAAGGGAATTTTGGGCTAAGAAGAAAGCAACATAAACTGTCAAGTGTAACACGACTTAAAGTGGTCATTTTCAATAGAAATTTCTTCTGCAAAAAGATATTGACAAATGGGATAAACCGAGATGAACCAAAAGGAAGACAAGGTACCACCTGGACAGCGGAGCGCTAGTTGGCCCACTCACAGGGAATAAGGGAATTCTGGGCTAAGAAGAATGCGACACAAACTGCCAAGTGTAACAAGATTTAACGTGATCCTAGATGGCCTTAACGATTAATAATAATAAAATACATATTGTTATTAAATTCAATGCAATACATTTTATTTCTTTGTATAATATTGTAACAAATAATTATTAAATATGATTAATAAAAGAAACCGGGAGAACATGAAGATCTTATTAATCAGGGATGTCCAAGGTATTTGTTTCTCTGCGTCGCATTGGAAGAACTCAGGGAGTTTAGGCCACCATAGCTTAAGCGCAAAAAAGCTTTATGCTATAATTAATAAATTTTAAAGATTGTTGTTTTTTTTGGATGGAATAGACACATGTGATATAAGGAACATATTTATATTCGACAGGCGCAGGCGGCATTATAATAGATATTCCATTTTAGTGCCATGAAAGTGGACTGAGAGCTAGTAAATAGCAGACAAACATCTGTAGTGTTTCAATATGAGATTTGTTTTGAAGGCTTAAAAAGACTTAATAATATTATGGAGCTACGGAAAGTTGAATATATTGAGAACATGAAGATCTTATTGATCAGGGATATCCATGCTTATTGTTTCTCTGCGTCGCATTGGAAGAGCTCAGGGAGTTAACGCGACAAGTTTGTTATCCTAGCTTAAGGGCAAAAAGGCTTTATGCTATAATGAATGAATTAAAAAGAATGCTGGTTTTGTTTTGGGTGGAATAGACATGTGATGTAAGGAACATCACATGTGTGATGGCTAGTAATATTCGCCAGGCGCAGGCGGCATTATAATACATCATTCATTTTTGTGTCATGGAAGTGGAGAGCTAGTAAATAGCAGACAATCTGTTGTGTTTCAACATGAGTCTTAAAGAGACATAATAATATTATAGAGCTACGGAAAGGTTTGAATATATTTATATATTCAAGCTATGTTAGAAGGGAAAGATCCTATGTTCTATTCCCTCCTCCCCGTAAGGATTTACATGGGGCTTCCTTCCTTCCTTCCTTCCTACCTTCCGTAAGATTCCCATTGAGCCCGAAGGAGCAAAACTACCCCATCCCCTAACCGTAGTTCTGAACGTGTCTAACGAGTGCGGGAAAATGAGGGGTTGGACGTATTTGCAGATAGGGGTATGAATAGTAGGGAAAGATGATGCGTTCTGGATCCTCCTCACTCCTCAATCCCCACCACTGAAACACCTGCGTTCGCAATGCTAACTTCAAGCGAACAACGCTCATAATACCGGTACAACATTAATTTAAAACAAAATCCTTCGCGAATGGCCAGTCACAAGACGCGATGGTAATAGGGAATATGCATGAATTTTTTTTATTTGCTTAATTCACTTTTTACTTCGTTTTAACATAGTAAAAATTATAAATACTTTTGAAAGTGTTTCTATTAATTTGAAAAAAAAAATATATATAATACGATTAAATTTGACCTGATCAAGTGATGTGACGTGCACGTTGACATCAATCGGCCTCCATGATATTCACAGATGTAGGTAGGGTGGACTATACACCTCGATAGGGACTTTATCAAACACTTTATCTGGTGTACTTATAATAGTGTTTTTGCAATCCGGTACTATACCATAACTATAAAATAGCTTTTTAGCTTTTTCATTATCGAAATAGCAAATATAAACTGAAAATCCTCAACTATCTATGCAAATATGCTATGCAATACTGAATGTCATGTGTTATGCCACGTCATCCAAAACGTGCGATAAATGGGATGAATGGTCCCATTTATCGCATTCAGTGTTGCCGAGCATATTTGTATAGACAGTTACGGATTTTCAGTTTGAATTTGCTATTTCGATAATGGAAAAAGCTAAAAAACCATTCTATAGATATTGTATAGTACCGGAATGCAAAAACACTATTATAAGTACACAAGATAAAGTGTTTGATAAGGTCCCTATCGAGGTGTATAGTCCACCCTACCTACATCTGTGAATATCGTGGAGGCCGATTGATGTCAACGTGCACGTCACATCACTTGACCAATGGCGATGCGTTTCGCAAATATGAATTTCGCACGCATATTTTGGATTTTTTTATTTAAATTTTTGGAATTAAATATAAACTAAATGAGAAAATAATAGTATAGGTGTAATGTAAGATCATAAAGTATCGGGGATAGAAAAATCAAGTAAATTTAACCCTTAACCACCTGCCATACGTCTCAGGTGAGAAAATTACTGCTACATTGGGTCTGAGAGACGTCGTCTGTCAGGTGGTTAGGTGTTAAATTTCCTGCATATTCCCTATTGTGTAGAGATTTTTTCAGGCTAAGTAGCGAAAAAAAGGATATAAAAAGGACAGGTTTTAAAAAAGTACGCTGATGCAAATAAAATAACTGTCTTAAAAAAAGGACATACGGGAGACCTATTTGTAGTCATAAAAAGACTTAATAATATTATAGAGCTACGGAAAGTTGAATATATGTATATATTCAAGCTATGTTCCGCTTTAATAAATTGGTATGATTGTATCTATAATTAGTTTAGTTTCACCCCTATATTTAAAAAATATATATTTAATAATAAAATTCTAGGAGATATTAATATTAAAATCGTGATTATTAATAATAATATAATAATAATTTATATAATAAAATAAAATTAAGAATAATCAATATAAATTTGTTTTTCTTATTTTTGATGATACTAATGATTTTCATGAGACTAAACATTTTCACTTTTCATAAGTCCAAAAGGAAAATTGTTAGCCGTAATAAAATTCTCGGTAAAACTAATTTCTAATTTCAATAAGCTGTTGCAAAATGTAGTATCCAGCTAAAACCTTCCAGGGGATGATTTTGCATTATATAACAGTTTTCTTTGAAACTTTTAAATCCCGAATGCTTCAGCTTAAATTTTTCATTTTATTAAAAGCTCCGGAACACCAAATTTAATATTTTTAGAACACGAGTTATCAATCTTGTCTCAAGATATTCGAAAATAAACGAAACATATTAAATGTAATGACGAATATTAATATGTCGAATTTATTTAATATTTACGAATATTACATTTTAGTATTCATGAATATTCATCTATATATATATATATATATATATATATATATATATATATATATATCATGTTTAAAAAATTTAGATTAAATAATCAGATATATTATATAAAATATTTATATAAATGTAATGTTTATCTATATTATATGTAATATTTATAGATATTAAATGTTATAGTGTAATATATAAAATGTTGACATTTATTTAGTACAAAATGATTTATAAAACATATTCTGGTCATTTTTATTCGAGTATTAAATAGAAAAAGTTTTTTTTTTAATAAATCGAACTACTTTTTTCAGTGAAGCTTTCACGAGCTTTTATTTACCTTCCATTTTTATGATTAAACGTTGCATAAGTCGTGCACGCGTTGCAAGATTTGATTTTACAATACATTGAAAAAAAACAGACTTTTGTTTTCCATTTACAATTTAGAAAATCATAAATGCATAACGTTTTTTTAAGTAATCATCCATCTGAATGCAAATGTTTTCGTTTACGATACAACCCCAACATACATCGTAATAATTAAAAAACTTTTTTGTGTTAATTAAAACAATCTTGTTCAGTTTTCGACGCGCATTTGTTACTTTGGTTTATAGCTACCCCAAAATTCATCAGAATAATTAAGAAACTTCATTGTAATATATCAATCCCAGAATCCGACTTAGGCCGAGGCCGCACTACGGTTTTTTTCCGCAAGCGGTAACCGCTATGAGCGCGAAACCGCTCGAGAAACACACAGTAAGCTATGGGAAAATTAGTCGCGGGAAAAAACGCAAGTGAGGCCGCTTGTATTAGCTTACTTGAGTCACAAAATCACGCAAGTAAAACCGCATTAAGGATCTCAAAGACCAGAGCGGAAGTTTCTCTGCCGCTATCAGTGCGATATCGCGGCGGATCGATTGACACGGCGGCTTATGTACATGTTCAGATCAACAGCCGCGATTTCCGTCATAATCGCGTGCAGCGTTGCACGACAATGACACTGCATGCGAGATTAGTTTCGCTGTCGCTGTGTTTTTAAATAGTGATCACTGCAATCACATTGATTTTATGAACCCATAAACCCATGTTTAATTCTGAAATGTGTTTTACTTGTTTTAGAAACCTAAAATAAATACAAAATAACATCATTTCATCTTCATCTTGCATCTTATCACATTTTTCATCTTATGCAGATAACGCTTATAATAGCATAGCTTCTTCCTATGAGGAAATCATGACTACTATACATGTAAAAATCGCGTTTTGGTGTGGGCATTGCGATTTCGCTGCCGCGCCGCTAGCGAATTTTTCGCTGCGGAAATTTCGCAACGCATACGCTTCGCGCCGGTCTGAAGGAGCCTTTAAACCGCGGCGGTTTAGCCGCAGCCCGGCCTAGGCCTTAAGGTGGTTACCGCTCGGAGGTATACATATCGGAGCTATGGAGAAGAGCTAAAGGTGATTCATACCGATTGGTGAAAAATTGGTAATGATTATAATGTTAATTGGTAATGGTGAAAAAAGAAACCACTCAATCGAAGCCATTTAGACCCATTAGATATCTTTCATGTTATAGACAATGGAGAAGGTAATTGCCAACGCTACCCTAGGACAATAGTGCTGGTAGATACATCACTATATAACTGTCAGCATGCAGAGACTGGCCTGTATTAGCTGACAAATGCTGACAAAGCAGCACTAGAGACAAAGGAAGTAGCGATATGTGCCACCTTACAGCTTTGGAGCTCTTAGACAACACCTCGCACGAGGCTGTTAAATCGGTTCTTGAAATAAGGAATATCGGCAGCATTACCTCAAAGCAAATGCGAGAAATGCTGAGAACTAGAACAGCTGAGACACAAGTGATAAATGACACCATCAGGATCTCCACAACTCGGAGGTGCTAACAGGATGGTGTGTTATCACTACCGATGTGGAGCCTGGTAGTCAGCTTAGTCAGCTTAGGCTGAATGACCTAGAAATTAAATGTTAAGGTTACGCCTATGAGATTTTGAGTAAACGTTTTATGAAATCGTATAGAGAGACCTCAAAGTAACTAATAGATGGTGTCAAACAATGGAATTAATACTAAACCTGAGCAAAGCTACGATGATACCCTTTACTAGGAAGAGAAGACTACATTGCCTACAGCCAATATTGTTAGATGGGAGGGCAGTAGAATACGTAGTCTGTTAGAAAAGTATCCGACCTTATTTTTTATTTTGAAAACCTGATGGATTTGAATCAAGCGCGCTTGCATGAGCCGACCTTGAACCTTCGTGCGCATGCGTGAATTACCTCCTGTAGATAGCGTCAGTTGCTGTTGAGCAGTGTTCGAGTGACGTAGTGTGTAGTGCTCTCGTCGGTTTTTCAATGCAAGTAAAATGAAGACAAGTGAAATGAGAGATGTCGCCTACGTGATGCTGCGCGGCGCAAGCGACTGGAGTTGTGGTCATCAGGAAATTGGCGACTTCATCACGACAATGCTCCAGCACATTCTTCGCACTTGGCTCACAATTTTTTGGCGAAAAACCTCCTCTGGTTCGACAGGCTCCTTACTCTCCTGATATGCCCCCATGCGACTTCTTGCTATTCCCCAAAGTCAAGAGGGCATTGAAAGGAACGCGATTTCAGACAAGAGAGGACATTATGGCTGCAACGACAGCCGAGCTAAAGTCGATTCCGAAAGAGGCTTTTTCGGAATGCTTCCAACAATGGCGGCACCGCTGGGAGAAGTGTGTGGAGTCCCAATAAGACTACTTTGAGGGTGATTAGGTTTCGAATGCTCCCGGTATGCCAGTTTTTTTTACTGGCTAAAGGTCGCATACTTTTCTAATAGACCAAGTAAAGCAGAAGAAAAATGAATTGAAATATCTGGGTATAATATCACAAACTTTTATATAACAGGCACGCCGAGGAAGTAGTGGGTAAAGCCAAACGCGCTCTCAACGCTGCCAACTTAACATAGGTACAATCCTGCGATGGTTGTACACCATGATACCGAGACCTGTCATCACTTGCGGAGCAGTTGCGTGGGGAAGTAGAACCAAGCTTGTCTCTAAGAAGAAGCAGCTTGACAGGATTCAAAGACTGGCATGCGACATACGGTGGTGCGGTCATGGCCGATAGCAGCAATGGAACTGCTGCTGGATCTGACTCCGTTGCACCTTGTCGTAGAGTGGACTGCTATATCGGCGATTGTAATGTCCAGCAAGGAAGGAATAGGCAAAGATGGAATAATCGGGAGCAGAGACAGGAAAAGCCGTGCTGCAAAGAACACCTGACTGGCTGTACCGAAAGACGAAATGGTAAGATTGCGAAAAACGGCACAGCAATGTGTAGCAGTAAAGCCGAATGGAGTATCAGCATATTAAATTGAGCAAAGTGCTGTCAATGGTACATATATATATATATATATATATATATATATATATATATATATATATATATATGATTTCGAAGACGAAGCAAGGTACTGGCGCAGGAGTATTTGGACCTCGCACCAAGTACTTAGTATCCATAGGAATCTAGTTAAGTATATTCGAAGCAGATTGATACATGCAATTGAAAGATGTACTTAATTTAATCTCGACAGGAACTAACTCAAAAAACGAATTGCTATCCTGTCAGATAGGCAAGCAGCCATCAAGGATATTCTTAAAGTTTACAGGTTTATATATAGACCATCAGATCCAAACTGGTATGGGACTGTGTGGGGAAGCTAAACAAGCTTGGCAGAGACAATAGAAGTAACGCTCTACTGGGTACCATGACACACTAGTATAGAGGAAAATCAAGAATCATATCACCTAGTAAACAAGGAATCTAGAGATCCCTTTATAGGCCCGGAAACCTTTAGTTGTATGAGTGTGAACACCATCCACAAAACTATAGATGAAGAAATAAAGAAACAATGGATGAAAATAAAAAACCTGGACAGATTTCTAGTGCTAAAACAATCCAAAATAATTCTGGGAACTTTTAACCAGAAAAGAACAAAAGCTTTCCTGAAACAGGAACAAGCTTAGAATGCTGACAGGAGTTTTTACGGGGCACCGCAGACTTAGAAAAGAGCTCAAGAGCCTAGGTCTAGAGGAAGATGACAATTGGAGATTTTGTAGCTCAGCAGATGAAATTCCCGTACATCTGCTCAAGGACTGCCGAGCACTGCTGCGTAAGGTATAGATTTACTTTGGGACCCACTGTTGATCCTGAAATTCCCAAAGGAATCTGGACTAGAGAAGGCGCTTTAAATGGGTAAATATACCAACGATTAGAGGAAAAGCGTGGGGTACAATAGATCTATGAAAGTCGCGGTACAAGTGACTATCGAAATCCATAATCTACAATCTAGGACAGTGATTCTCAATGACTGTGCCGCGGCACTTTTATGTGCCGCCAAATTCTTGATGGTTGCCGTCAAATTTTAGAGGTGCAAACAATAAAAATTATTTTATATGTACTTTGATACAGCATGCTAGAATAGTTTTACTACAAATCTGGGGCTTGGTAAAGAATATGGGTTTTTTTGATACTTGCGGGCTTTTTACCTGGTGTAACTGTTGTTACATCAGGGTTCCTGGTTTTGTTATCAGAGACCAGCTCTCAGCTACCGCATATGATCGCATCACTCCATTCAGTTAGTGTCGAGGTAGGTTTAGAACTACTCGAAAAGACCGATCAAAATTGACAATAAACCACTGGAATACACAGAATATTACATATACCTAGGGAAAAGAATCAGTTTTGATAAAAACAGCAATGAAGCAGAAATTGAAAGAAGGATACAATCCACATGGAACAAATACTGGAGCCTGAAAGAAATATTTAAAAGCAATATGCCAACAAGCATCAAAACAAAAGTCATGAACTCAACCCTTCTACCGTGTTTATCATATGGCTCCCAGACATGCCAATTCACTTCCAAAGCAAAAACTAAAATCAACACCTGTCAACAAGGAACAGAACGCAGCATGCTCAACATAAAGAAACTGGACAAAATAAGACACACCAAAATAAAGAAAATAACAAAAGCAACTAACGTTTTGGGCCACGCCCATAAACTCAAATGGAAATGGGCAGGCCACGTGGCAAGACTTATGGCCCAGAGATGGACTGTTAGAACGACACTGTGGAGCGGTCCACTAGGTAAACGCAGTAGAGGTAGACCACTGACGCGCTGGGAAGATGAAGTGAAAATAATAGCTGGCCCATTGTGGACCAAAGTAGCACAAGACAGAGAAACATGGGGATCTTTGGAGGAGGCCTTTACCCGCACAGGGGTTCTTGCAGACTAAGCAGACTAATATTTAAGTAACACACTAACATTGTAACTAAGGAACTATATTTATTACTAGTATCATGTATTGTTTACAGGAAATAAATGGCTTTTTTATTTTATTTTTATTATATTTATTTAACTGTTGTTAATCATCTTTGGCAAAACTCTTTTTTTCTTAAAAAAAAATAATAAACGTGACAAAGTCAACCTAGTTGCGTGCGCCTCCACCATTTTTTACTTTGAAAATTTCAATTTTTAACAACAAAAACACGAATATTTCTTAAACCAGGCAACGTAAAAGCTTAAGTTTACTTTCCGATCTTAGTTAAAGAGTGCCAAAGACGATTAACAACAGTTACACCAGGTAAAAAGTCCGCCACACAAAGTTTCAAAAAACCTGCATTCTTTACCTTGCCCCAAATCTGGATTAAACCCAGAGAAAACAATTTACAAGTAGAGTTTTCGGCTAAAACGTAGCTCGATGCATGTAAGCCGTTGCAGAATTTAGAACTAACGTAAAAAGACAATATTTTACTGATTTCACTTTTATAACCTGGGTTATAAGATAGATCCTGGGATAGATCCAGAGAATATATCGTGCGGTGGCACGACTTCTTCATCCAAAATAAGAAAAAATAATTCAAATAATTTACCTTGCGACTTGCACGCCCTCCTTACATGAGCTATAATCCGAGTTTTCTATTTATTCAATTTTAGCTTAAGGTAGACTTCCGAGCAAAGCGGCTCTGGCGCCACTAACGCAGCGATACTAACGGCATAGCGATAGTATTAAGTTTTATGGAAACGTATGAGGCGCAATTCGGGCGCAGCGACACTGACGCTAAATCAGTGTCGCTGCGCTAGAATGGCGCCTCATAGGTTTCCATTAGCCGCTTTGCTCGGAAGTCTACCTATATAGTAATGTTTAATTCCTAGCATACGGATCAATAAAACTGATTATAATAAAAGAATAACAGATATAAGTGATTTATTCAGAGCCGTCCTTAGACCGGGGCGAGCGGGGCCCAGGCCCTGGGCCCCGCGCTTTGTAGTCCCCGCAACCTTATGCGAACCGACAGGCACGAACGTGAGCCTGCACCAAACATTTAGGCTGCGCTCCGTTTTCTATATTTTTTTTGCTCGAGTCAAAGGACACGTGGAAAAACGAAGGATTCACTAGAGTTGCGCAGTATTAAAAAACACTGGTTGCACACGCAAAGTTAGTGTTAGTGGTGAGTGGTAGTATTCACTGGATGCACTGGATGTGCCTATGAAAACATCTATTTAGTTAACTAATGCTCCTAAACAAATAAACTACCAATTTCTCACATGTACGTGGTGTTAGAAAAGTATCCCACCTTATTTTTTATTTTGAAAACATGAAGCACGCTTACATGAGCCGACCTTGAACCTCCGTGCGCATGCGTGAATTTTTTCCCGCCTGTAGATAGCGTCAGTTGCTGTCGAGCAGTGTTCGAGTGACGTAGTGTATAGTGCTCTCGTCGGTTTTTCGACAACAATATAATTTTATAACAATCACCAAAGAGTACTATAGGGATCTCCTACGTCGCCTACGTGATGTTGTGCGGCGCAAGCGACTGGAGTTGTCGTCATCAGGAAATTGGCGACTCCATCACGACATTGCTTCAGCACATTCTTCGCACTTGGTTCACAATTTTTTTTGGGAAAAACCAGATTCCTCTGGTTCGACAGGCCCCTTACTCTCCTGATATGCCTAAATTTGGCTATTCCCCAAAGTCAAGAGGCCATTGAAAGGCGATTTCAGACAAGAGAGGACATCATGGCTGCAACGACAGCCGAGCTAAAGTCGATTCCGAAAGAGACCTTTTTGGAATGCTTCCAACAATGGCGGCACCGATGGGAGAAGTGTATGGAGTCCCAAGGAGACTACTTTGAGGGTGATTAGGTTTCCTACGCTCCAAGTATGCCACTTTTTTTTAACGGGTAAAGGTCAGATACTTTTCTAACAGACCAAGTATGTATTTATTGCAGAACTGTAAATAGAAATTTTGGTAGCGATAATTTATCGCAACAGAAATTTTATCTGCATAAACTAATTAAACATTTTTAGATGAAAATTGCAAAGTTGCAAAATTCATTTTCCAACTTGGATATTTTGTTGTAATTTTTTAAAAGAAAAAGAGTGGCTCGCAGAAAAGAAAAATAGGAAAGAAACAGACAGAAATACAAAATCTTCAATGGGGAGGCATGCTCAAATTTTTAAAGACCGATGCTGTCACTGAAAATGAAAATGAGTCGTGAAATCTACAATGTGCGGCTACTAGATCTGGAACCACAGAAGATTTATAGAAGATTTTGTAGATTTTAAATTATAAAAAAAAATGTCTAAGGGGCCCCAAAATTATTTTTTGCCCTGGGCCCCCGCACTTGCTAGGGACGGCCCTGGATTTATTCACTAGTGCATTAAAAGCCTCCAAGGCAACGCATCAAAACAACTCACTTGCGGGCTCCGTAAACATAATCCTAAATGTTGGCTGATGTTGTTCTTTGATCGCCAATCTCATCGCCAAACTTATTATACCTATATATATATTTTTTTTTTATAAATCTCATGATTTCTGCCGGAGTAATCTTTTCGCGTAACCATCTAACAATAATTCTTCGGATGTATCCAGTTATGATTAATAAAGCACAAATCAATTATACACAATAAATACACTGAACAAAATTCTGATGCATGAATCAACAATTTTATCGTTATCATGACAACACCACAATCATGGCCAATTTTTCTTTGAATTGTTTCTTGTCTTGTAACAAAAGTAAAATTGGATAAAAGTTGTGTATTTGTGTATTTCACTCGCGGATAAAATTAAGGTTTAGCTCGCGAATTTAAATTGAATTTATCAATCCGCTCGCTTAACCTTAATTTTATACACTTGCATAATAAACAACTATTAAACTCATTTTATTGTTGGTGTGCCGCCAAATTTTGATGTTGTTGAAAGTGTACCGCAAGAGATAAAAGGTTGAGAATCACTGATCTAGGGTAACGCGAGGCAAGGTGAGGCCGAACGAAAATACGTATGTGGACGTGAAATATGTCTCACGTGTGTATCGAGGCAGCACAAACGCCATCCGTTGGGAGTCGGTATTATCAATTGTCAGTACATATCGGGAGTCGGTGCATATCAACGGACAATCATCTGTTCGTAACTTTAGGTGAGATTCGACTTATGCCCGCCATACACGCTACGGTCTACCGTACAGGTTACATGCGCCGGTTTGCTTGCGCAGGTCAACCGTACGCAAGAAACTGCACAGTTCTATTCCCGCACACGCTCCGGTCTACCTGCGCAGGCAAAACTGCACAGGTAGACCTGTCATGTGGACCGTTGTGTGTATGGCGGGCATTAGGGTGGGTACACACCGCAGGCGAAGCAAGGAGAGACCGAATGAAAGAGACTCGGCTATACGTATGCGGACGTATAGCCGAGACGCGCCAAAGTGCCTCGCCTGTGTATCGAGGCGGTAAGAACATCATTCGTTGGAGGTCGCTACATATAAATGATCAGTACATATCGGGAGTCAAAAGAACAAGGCATCCCTTCGTAGCTCGTTGGCTTCGCCTTGCAACGCCTGAGGTGTGTACTGAGGATGTTGCAAATATTCGCATCCGCTTCCGCAATTGCGGGGTTTTCGCATCGATTTAGACATCTGCATCCGCATCCGCAATAATCATTGCGGATGTTTATGCGGATTATTGGAACGAGGTTCCTTTAGGCAGGTCTCGGCATGAGTGATTCGGCAGAAAACATATACGCCACGTAAGTTTCTTTCTCTTTCTCTCATTGTATATTTCTGTACCGCGCGCTCTCTGTTTTGTTATACGCCGCGTTCCTTTCTTTCCTTATACTCCGCGTTCCTTTCTTTCGTTATAGGCCGCGATCATCCCTTTCTCTTTCTCTCAGTGTATATTTCTATACCGCGCTCTCTCTCTATTTCTCTCAGTGTATAATATTATAATGCGTGCTATCTCTTTCTTTCGCAGAATGACAGACGAGCATAAAACTAACAAGAAAATAAACAAGAAAAAAAAATGTTCAAACGTATTTGTTTTTTGTTGTTTTAAATCATACGAGAGTTATATTGTTAGTATATATTATTCTCATTATTTGAATTATGTTTCGAGAAATGTAAACTCAAGAATATATACAAAATACTGAAAAAAAGTATAATTTGAAGCAATTGCTAAGCTTTACACATGTTTATCGTATATGTAATTCGAGTGATTGATTTTTACTATATTCGGTATGTACCTATATGTTTAAAATGTACCAAGTTTAATTCAAATAGAGAAGTTGTTTGATTCTGTTTAATGCGCGAGGAACTTCGCTCCTGACGGGGGTCCACTGACAGCATTCATTTTTATTTTTATTGTGTCTTATATTGTGTCGTAACGTAATAATTTTTTTTTTATATGGGGTTTTAAAGGGATTAACATTACGGTAAATCGACCAATAGGTCCCAACATCTGGTTGTGGTAACGTGAATAATTTTTAAGTGCGTTTTAAAGCTCTATGATCGCTTCGTGTTTGGAAACTGTTTAGGGCTAATGGTTTTTGAATACGTTTTTGAAATGTATTCCTTTCAAAATGTAACAAAAATGTAAGAAAAAGCCGGCTCATTTCAATCATTCTACTATAGCTCAGTAGCAACTGAATCAACCTCATCTCAAAGTATGAATAGGATGGTTGCGACAGTTACTACGTGGTAATCCATACTTAGATAATCTAAAATAATCTAAAAATCTTGCATAATTGCAACAAAGGTCCGAAACTAAATCTCCTAGAGTCATTAGAAATTTTCAAAAAACCCGTAATCCCTCAGTTAATCTCCTAAACGAGCAAACTGACCTAATCTTTTCCCAACTTTTTAATCTCACCCAATCTCAAACAGATAAGTCCTCATCTTCGTACAAACACCGCCCCCCCACCCCACCAAAACTATAAGGGTATATATTCAACATCATCAATTTGTTAAGTCACTTGAAAATGACCGTCAAACGTCGAAACTCGAGTCGTAATATGTGTAGAAATTTATATAACTGTGAATAATAAGTTATATAACATTTTTACATAATATAAGTGTGGTAAAAAACAAAGTGAATTTTTCAATTCAATGTCATCTCAAAGTGTTCCAAGATTGTATAATGCGATGGAACAGTACATTTTACATGTTCGAAGGTTTTTTAAGGTAAAGGATGCCCTAAGTCAGTGGTTCTTAACGTTGCTGAAAGTACTGAACCCCATCAGTTTCATATGAGCATTCACCGAACCCCTTTTAATTGGAAAAATAAAATATAATTTTTCAAATTCAAAACATAAGTATATATTTTATTGGTCCATAAAATAAACAAAACCATTATTACTAACAAAGAACAAAACATTAAGAACAAAGAATAAAACATTGCTAATCAGTGTGACTGCTGTTGTTGCCTTTTAGAAATCAGTTCGGAAATGCGAGGCTTTACCTTGGCAAGTGCCACTCGCATGTCATTTTCGCAACATAGTCTGTTCCTTTTCTTCGTTTTAATGCCCAGCATCCTCGAAAAGGATTGCTTGCAAAGATATGTTATCACAAACGGTATCAAAATCTCCAGAGCTTTCTTCGCAATAGCAGGGTACGTTACTATATGGTGGCACCAAAACGATGAGAGCGTTGTTGTTTTGAAGAGTTGCTGTTGAACCTGGCTCTGCTCTGATTTCATCCAGGTATGTATCATTGTCATCTGTTGTCTCAACATCATACGTAAACGGCTGCCTCACTCATACTGGATAAAACTCTCTTGACGGGAAGTACCTTCAAGAGACTTTGCAAGCTCGTCTAAGTGCATGGAAATTGCTTGCTTCAGTTCCCCCGATACAGAAATATCTCCGATTCCAGGCACATCTTCGATCTTATTTACACATTCGTCTAGCAGGGGAAAGTTTGCAAAGTTATCGTTTTCTGTTCGTCGTTTCCACAACGGTAGCTTTTTTTGAAACGCCTTCAGGTTTTCTTCCGATTCGATGATGTTGGCTCAGATGATTCAGAGCTGCGAAGATATCAGCCATGTACGCAAGCATGAGAATAAATTCAGAATTTTTGAAGCAATCTGCATGACCATGTTGGTGCTCTTGCAAAAAAACAGGGCGTATTGGTGCTCTTGCAAAAAACAGGGCGAATTCCTCACGTATGGCAAAAACACGATTGAGAAACTGTTCCTGGAATAACCACCGAACGTTTGAATGGTACAGAAGTACCTCGAATTCAGATTCCATTTCTTTACACAGCTCCTTGAAGATGCGGTGCTTTAGAGCACTATTTCGCACATAGTTCACGCATTCCACTACGATTTTTAACACTGCTGCTAGTTTTGGAGGCATGGTTTTTGTTACCAACGAATGCGTGTGAAGAATACAATGCGTAACAACGATGTGTGATGCATCGACTTTCACTAGCGCACCTAAACCAGACTTTTTTCCCAGCATGGCTGGAGCTCCGTCCGAACAAACTGCAGAAACCATATCCCACGAAAGATTATTTCCTTTGAAGAAGTCATCCACAAGTTTCTTTATATCTTCTGCCTTAGTTGTTGCTGTAAGAGGCTTACATAATAAAAAATCTTCCTTTATCACGTCGTCTTTTACATAGCGCACGAATACTGCAAGCTGACTTAGATTGGAAACGTCTGTAGTTTCGTCGAGTTGAAGGTTGAATTTTGCCGGGCTTGAAATCAGATCTGCAACTACTTGTACCAATATATCTTTGCTCATGTCGTCTATTCTGTCGCTGATGGTGTCATTTGAAAGAGGAATTTGGGATAACTTAACTTCAGCCGCTTTTCCCAGCATGATATTCGCCATCTTCAAAACGGCTGGTTTTATGAGTTTTTCCCAAATATTGTGTGGTTTGCCCTGCTTTGCGATAAGGTAAACAACTTCGTACGATGCTGTAAGGATCGGTTTGTCGATGGGTATAAAGCCGAGGACAGGCAGAGTACCCTTTCCATCAAATCTGTGCCTCTTCAACTTGAATTCAGCGAGTGTTGTATTTTTGTAATTTCCATGCAGACTAAAGAAGTGTTCTCTTAGTTTTGCCGGTGCTAGACTAGAATTGCTCAACTTGGCATTGAAAATCATGCAATTAGTATGCTGAATCCCATCACGTTCCGTTATACATGTGAATCCATATTGTACATATTCGTCCGACCATTTTGTTTTTTTGCACGACATAGTATGAAGGTATTAAAATATTAAGAAAGAAATCACACGACGTACTATCACGACAGTCACACTTCGAATACTGGGCGCACCAAATTTCCTGCAGCATAGAAAGGCCAAGCGATGTTCCGTGATAACCCGCAGCCAATAATAGACGAGTAGGGCGTGTCATCTCGAACGTATGAGTCGGGTGTGTGCTTGACCGTCTTGCAGGTCGTTTCTGTAGCATTAGTTTCCGAAACCAATACGGTTTCTACGTCACGATGACGTCGGGTAGTTGACCTCTGCCGAATCCCTGAGACTGACTTCCCGAACCCCTGGGATTCGGTCGAACCCAGGTTAAGAACCACTGCCCTAAGACTTTACATCAATGATAGTGAGATTAATCCTATTTTGCCAGAAGAGTGGAAAATCATTGAAAATTGTTTTGAGTTATGGAAACCTTTTGAGGAAGCCATACGGGAATTAAGCAGCTCTTATGCCCTTATTTCATCTGTAATTCTAATAATTCAAATGCTTGAAAAAAAGTTGATGACTGTTTAACGAGACCATATGATTTTGATCCAATTCGACAGGCCGTCATGATTCTGAAAAGTGAACTTTCAACAAAGTTTTCCAATTTGGTAGAGAACAATTTATATATCATCGCCACCTATTTAGACCCTCGCTATAAACACAAGTTTTTTACAGCAGTGACTGAGGAAAGGATTAAAGAAGACATTTTTATGATGAGAATGAGAAATAATGAAAAGACGGTTCTTTTAATTCTGTAGGGGCTAAAAGAATGAGAATGACAGACTCCTCGGAAAAAGACACGGAACAACTAGGACCAGGGACGTCCGGTTTGGTCAGAAAGCCATGCTTAAAGGACGATCTTGCTATGATGTTGCATTCGTCAAGTGAAGATGAGAGTCAACAAACACCAGAAAATGGTAAAAAATAATGGTAAGCTGAAGCTCTACAAAAACCGCACATTCCTTGTAAGTAAGATATCTTTAGGAGGACCTAACTGTATGCAACCCATATGCTTCTGGTGCCTGACAATACACATTAGTGTATTTTCATAAGTTTCTAATAGTAAATTCGCATTTTTTCTTGTAATTAAACTACATATTTACGGTTTTCAGATTTTTCCCTTTATATGTGCTGTAAGACACCGCTTCTTGCCAAATTTCATGATTCTAGATCAACGGGAAGTACCCTATAGGTTTTGATTCCCTTGTGAAATCGCAAAATATGCGACATAAACGGTCATATCTTTTGATCGCGTTGACTTACTAGTTTGATTTTTCACAGCTGAAAGAGACCGCAGACCTGAGTATTTGATACAAATTTCAACTTGTTACCTTTACGCGTTCCTGAGAAAAATGGTCTTGACAGACAGACAGACGGACGGACGGACGGACAGACAGACAGACGGACAACAAAGTGATCCTATAGGGGTTCCGTTTTCGGTACGGAATCCTAAAAAGGAATTCCTTATAGCGTATTAAAAAAGGGCCAATGTAGACGAGAATCCTCTTAAATGGTGGAGACACTTGAGAGGTTCATCGACAAGAATTTAAACAATTATCACGATTTTTATCGACACCACCAGCCAGTGTTCTTAGCGAACAATGGTTCAGTAGCGCGGGTTTAATTTTTGAACCTATGCGTAACAGACTTGACTCAAAGGCGGCATTATTACTTTTTATTAAATATAATGCTTCAATTTTTAACTTTAATTACTAATAACTTGATAAAAATATTAAAAATCACTATCTTATTATTTTATTTCTCCAACAATATAGTTTCTTATAAAATATCTTAAGATCCGCATCCGCGGATGTGAGCCTTCAAAAATCCGCATCCTATACCGCGGATGTGAAAAAATCTGCATGCGAAACCTCCCCAGTGTGTACCCACCCTTAACGATGTTGATTCCATGTTCCATTCCAATATTTATTTGAAGATCAAAAAATTACTTTCTTCTTGTTAAGGTGTTTTTTATAGATTATTTATGTTTAAACTGTTTTTTAAATCCAAAGCTAAAATCGCTATGCAATGTACAACTCAAATTTCTGTTTTCGTTTACAGATAAAAAAAACGTGAATTGTAAATAGAATTTTAATATACCACTTCCTACATAAAACCGCTATAAACTTTGATTTATCCATTACCAACCAAACAATTTATTTTTAATGTTTTGCACCATTCAAATACATTTGGAAAATCATAAAACTTATATTGCAGCTATTATTTACAATGAAGATAACGACTGACTGAAAGCCAAACAATCAAGTAAATGATTCGGATACTTGGTTTAATGTTTGTAAATTTGTAATTTACAATATGAAAACTGATTTCTTTGCCTTCATGCCTTTTAAATAAATATCCTTATATAACACTACTACAAACTTCCTTTTAGAGATTTAAAAATCAACAACATTGTTTTTAAATATTATAATTTTTTTATTGAGTACGCATAATCATAATCTGTTATATAGTTAACAATAAATGATTTTTATGGCGGGTTCTTTCTTCTGTCCACAGGGACATCCATCGATGCACAATTCTCTGTTTATGATTTCAGTGTAGGATGGTGGTGACACTCAGAAGCGTTCCAGTAGATCCAGTGGCTTGAACCTTTTCAACCTCTTTTTTACCATGTTCCTATCCAGTAAGCCAGTTGGTTTGGGTGGTTTGCGAATCCCATTTCGTAGCCCTCGCAAAGTAGTTGGATATCTTCTTTAATGGTGCGAATGTTGAGATCTCTGGGTATCGCAGTATTAGAGATATACCATGGGGTATCCAATAAGAGTCTAAGAGTTTTAGACTGAAATCTTTGTATGATATTCAGGTTCGAGTTGCTGGCAGTTCCCCATAACTGCATGCCATATGTCCACACAGGTTTTATAATGGATTTGTAGATAATAATTTTTTTATGTAGAGTAATTTTGGACCGCCTGCCAATGAACTAGTACATTTTGCGGAGTTTAAGAACTAGTTCTTTCCTTTTTGTCTTGATGTGCTTGGACCATGTCAGCCTCCTGTCCAGGTGCAATCCGAGGAACCTCACTTTGTCAACACTTGGCAAAGGCTGGCCGTATAACTTTACAATTGGACAGTTCCCTCGTCTCATGGTGAATGTTGTGTGCACAGACTTAGTATCACTTGCTTTTATTCGCCATTGGTCGAGCCAATTTTGAGTCCCTTTTGGAGTATTTTCGCAGCCAATTATGGGTCCTCGTGCACACCTAGTATTGCCGTATCGTCCGCAAACGTTGCTAAATTCGTGTTGTTTCTTACAAGCAGATCTGCTGTATACAGCGTATACAGTGCAGGACGAAGGACACTTCCTTGTGGTACCCCAGACTTGACCTAACCTAACCTAACATAACTTTACAGTTGGACAGTTCCCTCGTCTCATCGTGAATGTTGTGTGCACAGACTTAGTATCACTTGCTTTTATTCGCCATTGGTTGAGCCAATTTTGAGTCTCTTTTGGAGTATTTTCGCAGCCAATTCTGGGTCCTCGTGCACAGCTAGTATTGCCGTATCGTCCGCAAACGTTGCTAAATTCGTGTTGTTTCTTACAAGCAGATCTGCTGTATACAGCGTATACAGTACAGGACGAAGGACACTTCCTTGTGGTACCACAGACTTGACTTAACCTAACCTAACCTAACATAACTTTACAGTTGGACAGTTCCCTCGTCTCATCGTGAATGTTGTGTGCACAGACTTAGTATCACTTGCTTTTATTCGCCATTGGCCGAGCTAATTTTTAGTCCCTTTTGGAGTATTTTCGAAGCCACTTCTGGGTTCTCGTGCACAGCTAGTATTGCCGTATCGTCCGCAAACTTTGCTACATTCGTGTTTTTTTCTTACAGGCAGATCTGCTGTATACAGCGTATACAGTACAGGACCAAGGACACTTCTTTGTGGTACCCCAGACTGGATGGGATAGAGCTTGGATACTTCTTGACCATGCCTTACTTGAAATTGCCTATTGTCTAGGTATGATTTTAAAAGCAGATAGTATTGCGGAAAGTGCATTTTTATTTTGTGAAGTAGGTCGGTGTGCCATACTTTATCAAACGCTTGTTGTATATCAAGGAATAGAGCTAAGCAGTATTTTTTTTTCGTCCAGGGCATTAGAGATGACATTGAAAACTCTGTGAACTTGTTCTACTGTTGAGTGGCTATTTCTAAAGCCACGTTGGTGATTCGGTATAAGTTTGTTTTGGTTTATTGATTCCTTCAGACTCACCAGTAGTAGTTTTTCAAAAAGTTTTGATATGATAGGTAATAGGCTGATAGGCCGATAAGATTTTATTTCGCTGGGGGGTTTTTGCTGTTTTAGAATCATGATGATCTGGGCTACTTGCCATTGATCCAGAATTTTTGACGTGCGAATAATTGCGTTGAGTAGCATGGTCAGAAACACAAGAAAAGGTATTTTCTTGGTAGTTCTTTAAGTATTCTGCCTGTTATTAGGTCATAGCCAGGTGTTTTTTTACACTTCAGTTTTTTCATAATTGTTATATGAACTTCTTTCGGAGAGAAGTGTCTTGGGAAAATTCATTGACAAGGGGCTTGTACGGAAATTGTACGGGAAGATGATCGTCCCTGAACACTTCAGCGAGATGATTTGCAAAGACTTCGGTTTTTTCGGTATCGTACTTAGCCCATTCGGCATTTGGTTTTTGGATTGGGGGTGTAGCGGCAACGGACCTTTCTGAAGAAGGCTTTTCAAAGAAATTGTTTTACGCTAGGGTCGTTGCTATAATACCCAAACAAATACTTCAAATATTTTGTCTGTTTTATTATAGGATTAATACTATAATCACCCGAACGGTTTTTCAGAAATATTTTCGTGGAATAATTTACAACAGGGTCATTACAGTAATCGTCGAACAAATGCTAAAAGATTTAATATTTATGTTTAATTGTAGGATTGATTATAATCTTCGAAAGATTTCTAAAAGATTTAATATTTGTGTTTTATGATAGGATTAATATTACAATTTTCTAACGATACAAATCCAAAAAAGATTAGTTTGCGACAGCAGAGAAGAAAAACAATCCGCAATAAAACGGGTCCAGATACCTGAAGGACCATATAAAAACGCTCACCACCGAAACACAGTCAGTTAACCAGCAAAGTTCGATATAGCAGTTCACCGAGTTCAGTTCAACAAGTCACGCCAATAAGTTTATAGTAGGTTGCAGCTCCGCGAATCCGTTGTTATAGTGTTATTTAATGTCATTTAATTATTGTAAAAATATTTCCTCTCATTACAAAACGTGAGTGATAAATAATTTATACCTAACACCTATCACCCACAAATTGGTGACCCCGACGTGATCTACAAGAGGAATCCGGTCATCTACAAATTGGTCGTCGTGATCGATAAGTGAAACCTAGACACACCAATATGGAAGAAACCGCGCCTGAAGTTTGCCGCATCGTCGAGAAGTTACCTCCATTCTGGCCACAGAAATCTGAATGTTGGTTTCGTCGCGTAGAAGCCTTGTTCAAAACCAGCGGAATCACAAGTGAAGGTACAAAATATAACCACCTCATCACCTCACTGGAGCAAGAATACAGCGCAGAAATTGAAGATTTATTGGACAACCCGGCCACCGACGGAAAATACTAACTGGTGAAGAGAACCCTGATAGAACGACTGTCCTCGTCGAGTAGTAAGAAGGTACGACAATTGCCCGAAAACGTCCACATCGGTGACCAAACTCCGTCACAGCTGTTACGCCAGATGAAATCCCTCGCCGGAGGGCAAATCACGGACGATTTCATCAAGGCCATGTGGATGGAAAGGCTGCCTACGTCAACGCAACGCGTGTTAGCCGTCTCGCTGGGCAGAGCCGTCGAGGAACTCGCCACCATGGTCGACCGCGTTCACGAAATCAACACGTTCCCCAGAGAGATATCACCCGTGAGCCAAGTCCGCGATTGGCAAAAAGTGTTGGACACGCTTTCTAGCTTATCCCTGAGAGTGGACGAGCTTTCACGAGGCAGAACAGGCAGAGGACATCCACAAGGAAATCCGTGGAACCGCAGCAGGTCCCGAAGACGCAGCCGCAGTAACAACAGGTTAGGAGCGGATCAGTGCTGGTACCACGAGAACTTCGGCAGCGCAGCAACCAAGTGCAAACCACCATGAAGTTACAGGGCTTCGAGAAACGGACAGAACCGTCATTTACTGCGTCGGTCCTTGATGGATCAGAATCTCGCCGTCTTTACGTCACCGACAAAGAAACGAAGATAGCATTTCTTGTCGACACCGGCGCAGATCTATGCGTGTTCCCACGATCACGGTTAAGTGGTCGCCACAGAAAATCGGATTACGAGCTCTTCGCAGCCAACGGCACGCCGATCGCCACCTACGGCACAATGCCGTTAACACTCAACTTACGTCTCAGCCGCAATTTCAATTGGAACTTCGTAATAGCGGAAGTGGAAATACCGATAATAGGAGTCGATTTCTTGGCACACTAAGGACTCCTGGTGGACCCACTGAACAAACACTTGGTCGACAATACCACCTCCCGTACCACGTATGGTCAAGAAGTACGCAAGGAAATCCAGTCCATTCGAACGGTCCACGGGGATTCAGGATATCACCGTCTTCTAACCGAGTACCCCGACCTCTGCAGGCCACCAGGATTCCACCGTGAAGTAAAACACGCTGTAGCACATCATATACGGACCACACTAGGTCAGCCAGTGTATTGTCGCCCACGAAAATTGTCGCCCGACCGATTGAAGCTAGCCAAGGCCGAATTCAATCAAATGCTACAACAGGGTATAATTCAACCGTCGAAAAGCCCATGGGCGTCCGCACTACACATAGTACCAAAAAAGGACAACGGATTATGCCCGTGTGGCGACTATAGCGCGCTGAGCGCACGGACCATCCCAGACAGATACGCCGTGAGGCACATCGAGGACTTCTCGCAATCATTGGCCGGATCAAAAATCTTTACGACACTCGATTTGGTACGAGCCTACCAGCAGATCCCGATAGAACAGGACCACATCCCGAAAATAACAACACCGTTTGGTTTATTTGAGTTCCTACGGACACCATTCTCATTAAGAAACGCGGCGCAGACCTTCCAACGGTTCATCGACGAGGTCCTGCGCGGTCTAGAATTTTGCTTCGCGTACATCGACGACATCTTCATCGCCTCCAAGAACATCTTGAGCGAATCGTTTTCTCGAGATTAAACGATTACAGCATCATCATAAACCCCGGAAAATGCATTTTCAGAAAACATGAAGTCCAATTTGAGGAACACGACCACTGGATGACAAGGTAAAAGCCATTCAAAAATTTCCAATACCAAGGACGATAAAGAAGCTTCGCCAATTTCTTGGAATGATAAACTTCTATAGACGTGTCATCAAACGTGTCATCAAACCAAAATAAAAGGTAGCACTCCCATCACTTTTTCGGAAAACGACCAACAAGCCTTCCACAGCATGAAAAACGCGTTAGCCAACGCCACCATGCTCGCACATCCAACAATGGGAACGCCAATACCGATAAACGTCGATGCTTCCGACTATGCTATGGGAGCCGTTTGGCAACAACGTTAAAATAAAGCCCGGCAACCACTTGCGTATTTCACCAAAGCCTTGTCAACAGCCCAGCAGAAGTACAGTGCTTACGATCGGGAATTGCTCGCAGTATACGCTGCCGTCAAAAGTTTCCGACATTTCGTGGAAGGATGATTTTTTACCATATTCACGGACCACAAACCGTTGACGTTCGCCTTCAGACAGAAACCAGAGAAGTGTTCGCCGCGGAAGTTTCGATATCTAAATTTCATCGGAAAATTCACGACCGATATCCGTCACGTCGCAGGAGCGGAGAACAGAGTTTTGTCTCGTATCGAGGCCATATCAGTAGCAGTCAAACTCAAAAAAGAGTTACTGGAAATTCAACAACCATTCTCTGCAACTACACAAAATGAAGTGGCCGGATACGGAAGTAGAGATTTACTGCGTCATATCGACAAGAACAATCCGTCCATACCCACTCTGGAATACGAGAATCGCAAAAGCTATGTACGCAGCGGTATGTATGGCCAGCCATATCAAAGGACTGGAGAGAATAGGCCAGGACTTGTATCCCTTGCCAGCGCTCAAAAATATCTCGTCACGCAACCACACCCGTCATTGCATTCAAGAATACAGAAGAGAGATTCGAACACATAAACATAGATATTATAGGACCGTTACCCACATCCCGTGGAGCCAGGTACTGCCTCACCTGCGTGGATCGATTCACGCGATGGCCGGAAGCCATACCTATGCCAGACATAACCGCCGAGACCGTGGCAAGATCCCTAGTCGAGGGATGGATTTCAGGTTTCGGAGTTCCATCCAAAATTACATCTGACCAAGGAAGACAGTTCGAGTCCCACCTGTTCAAAGAACTGATGAGGCTAACAGTACGACACACCTGAGAACGACAGCCTACCACCCAGCAGTTAACGGCATGGTAGAAAGATTCCACCGTCAGCTAAAGGCAGCAATAAAATGCCACGAAACGAACAGATGGGCGGATGTACTTCCCATGCTGTTATTGGGCATTCGAACAGCAGTCAAAGAAGACTTAGAAGCAGCACCAGCAGAGTTGGCATACGGTGCGACAATACACCTACCGGGAGATTTCTTCCGAACTAACAAGCCGACGCAGCAAGAAAGCGACGCGAACTTCATTACGCAATTGCGGGATATAATTCGACTAATTAAACCCGTAGCAGCGTCACGGCACGGGACCAGAAAGACATTTGTGTTCAAGGACCTGGCGACAACGCCTTACGTCTTCCTACGAAACGACGCTGTCAAAGAACCGCTCCAGCCACCATACGACGGTACCTTCAAAGTTAATTAATAGAAGTAGTAAAAACTACACCATTGACAAAAGTGGACACAACGTGCGGGTATCAATAGACCGCTTAAAACCTGCATACATTACAGACACGGGGGGAAGAAGCCCGAAAGAGATCTTCACGGACGAAGGAAGTGAAGATTCCAACGTTGAAATGGAGACCCCCCAAGAGAGGAGACCAACGAATGTAACAACACCGACGTCACAACCTGGCTACAATACAAGATCGGGTAGACGGGTACAATTCCCCGATCGACAGCAAGCAGGAGGACGATGACGGCTTAAAACAGCTACGAGGACACCTTCAACAACCCACAACTGTAACAGCAAATACTATCTAACGTTAACACTGGCAAGCGGGGGATATAGCGGAAACGGGCCTTTCCGAAGAAGGCTTTTCAAAGACATTAGTTTTACGCTAGGGTCGTTGCTATAATACCCAAACAAATCCTAAAAATATTTTGTCTGTTTTATTATAGGGTTAATACTGTAATCACCCAATCGGTTTTTCAGAAATATTTTCGTGGAATATTTTACAACATTGCCATTACAGTAATCGTCTAACAAATGCTAAAAGATTTAATATTTATGTTTTATGGTAGGATTGATTATAATCTTCGAAAGATTTCTAAAAGATTTAATATTTGTGTTTTAATATTTGTATTAATATTACAATTTTCTAACGATTCGACAAATTTAAGAAAGATGAGTTTGCGACAGCAGAGAAGAAAAACAATCCTCAATAAAACGGGTCCAGATACCGGAAGGACCATATAAAAACGCTCACCAGCGAAACACAGTCAGTTAACCGACAAAGTTCGATATAGCAGTTCACCGAGTTCAGTTCAACAAGTTCAAGTTCAGTTCACCGGAACAGTTCACCCAAGCCGCAGTCACACCAATAAGTTTATAGTAGGTTGCAGCTCCGCGAATCCGTTGTTATATAGTTATTTAATGTCATTTAATTATTGTAAATATATTTCCTTTTATTACAAAACGTGAGTGATAAATTTATTCCTAACACCTATCACCCACAGGGGGTTTTGGTTTTGTTGTTGAATCACTCGTTTTGTTACCTTCCAAAGGGAGTAGTCTGTGTTTGATGAGTTCTTTAGGTTGAGCAAGATTCCTGTGCTGAGTGTTAGTATTACCGGGGTATGGACAGATGAGAGGGATGAGAGGGACAGATGAGAAGGCTAGGTTCCTTTGGGTATATTTTGTTTATGCCTTTAGTAACAAAAAAGTCTAGTACGTCTGGAGATTTGTTGTTGTCTGTAGGCCAGTACGTAGGTTGCCCTGCTGATAACTGGTTACACTGCATATCGGTCATTGCTTTTTGGAGTTCTCTCCCTCTAGTGGTAGTGAGTCTGCACCCCACCACGGATGTTCTCGGTACACGGATGTTTCTAGTGTACCGAGATATTCCATGAATTTGTCTTCATAGATTAAGTGTCTTGGAGGACAATATGTTGCTGACACGACTAGAGGACCGTACTTCCAGTCTTCCACCAAGATACTAGCGGCCTGCAGGTAGTCTTTTTCGTATACAGCAAGCTCATGGTGTTTGATCGAGTTTTTTATTATGATTGCAGTGCCTCCGCGTGCAGTGCCGTTGGGATGTTTTGTAGAGTATATATTGTACCCTCGTATTTTGAGGTAGCTCTTGTCTGTGAAGTGTGTTTCTGAGATCATGATAATATTCAGTTTATTTATATGTATAAATGAAGTATGTTCCTGGTAGTGTTT
This sequence comes from Phosphuga atrata, assembly GCA_944588485.1. Classification (NCBI taxonomy): domain Eukaryota; kingdom Metazoa; phylum Arthropoda; class Insecta; order Coleoptera; family Silphidae; genus Phosphuga; species Phosphuga atrata. The sequence continues at coordinate 7,452,513 of OX155907.1, forward strand.
CACCAGGCCGTTCGCATTCCATAGAGCCATTCTATAAAATTGGTTCATTTTTCCGTGAACTTGGTTAATACTGCCGTGAGTAGTTTTAGCTTTGTGTTCAGTATTTCTTTTTGTTGCATTAGGACTGTTTTGAATTCTTGAAACGATTTGTCGAGTTTAGATATTATATGGGGTCCAAAGGGGTAGTGCATGCGTCATACACGATGCTGCTTCCAGATAGCGTCGCATAGCATCTCCTACCCAATCCCGACTCTCACCTCTCCGTGGTGGACCCTAGTAACCTGAGCAATCCTACCGGAGATCGGGTAACCAACCCCGGTGGAAGGTAGGATCAGGGCTAACGAGGGCGGAAGAAATGGCCCTCCGAAAAGGGGGTTGGGCATGGGGCTAACTACCCTATACATATAAAAAAAACCATATAGTTACGAATACCCTAAATTTGCCTCGGATTGGACGGCTTAAAGGACGATGACCCAAGAAAAGAGATAAGGACATGATTTTGGGAACATGGAATATTAGCTGTATGTTAACGCTGTACCAAGCGGGAGCCCTAGACGCGACACTTAGAGAAATTAAGAAATACCACCTTGATATTACAGCCTTACAGGAAATGAGATGGACAGGACAAGGACGACTAAGGAGACAGGAATGGGATATCCTATAGTGGAACAAACAACAACATCCACGAATTCGGTGTTGTTTTCGTAATCAACAACAGATTGAAAAACAAAATAATTATCTTTAAACCCATCAATGAACGAATATGCTACCTAAGGGTAAGAGCCAAGTTCCATAACATATCAATCTTCTCAGTTCACGCCCCAACCGAAGAAAAAGAAGACCAAACTAAAGAAACCTTCTACTCAGAACTAGAAAGAGAATTCGATAGGATACCAGAAAACGACGTTAAGATAATTATGGGAGATCTCAACGCGAAAATAGGCAAGGGGCAAGCCTACCTACCTATAGTGGGAAAACATAGCCTACATGAAATATCCAACGACAACGGAAAAAGGGCAATAGAATTTGCTGCAGCCAAGAGGCTGGTAATAAGAAGTACAACATTCCCTCACAAACAAATACACAAGGGTACATGGACATCACCAAACGGAAACACAGTCAACCAGATAGATCATGTACTAATATCTGCAAGACATTACTCAAGTATAACGGATATAAGAACTATGAGAGGGGCAACGTCCGAATCTGACCACTTCTTGGTAAGAACGAGACTAAGGAAAAAAATTAACAAAGCAAGAACAATTCCAGGAATCAGAACGCCCAAATACAACATACACATGCTCAAAGAAGAAGAAACTCGACTGAGATACGCACAGAACCTCTCTGAAAATATCGAAACGGAGGGAAGGGGCAATGATCAAGAGGGAGTGGACGAGCTATGGATGAGCATCAAAGGAAAAATAAGTAACGCGGCACAAGAAATACTAGGAACTACCGAAAGGAAAACTAGAGACATTTGGTGGGACCACGATTGTGAGGAAGCCATAAATAGACGAAACGAAGCCAAGAAAGCACTACTACAGAGACCCACAAGAGCCAAAGATGAAAGATACCAACTACTTAGAAGAGAAGCAAAGAGGACTTGTAGGGAAAACAAGAGAGAAATGCTAAATAAAAAACTGAGAGAATTAGAACAAGCGAACCATATTAGAGAGAGATTAGGAAACTATATCAAACACTGAAGGACACAAAGAGCGAGTTCCACCCCAGAACGTCCTTATGCAAAGACAAACAAGGGAAATGGATAACAGAAGAAGCAAAAGTACTGGAAAGGTGGAAGGAGCATTTCTTGGATATTCTAACAAACCAAACGATAAGAGAAAATCGCCTGGAGAATGTACCCTATCACACGGCACAACCACTCGTCCTAGAGCCAACTCTACAACACAGCATTACGGATATGAAAAATAATTAAACACCAGGAGCAGACAACATCTCAGCAGAGCTTTTCAAATATGGAAGAGATAAAGTAACAGAACAACTACTACACTTAATTAAAAAGATATTTCTAGCAGAAAAAATCCCCCAAGAATGGACCACTGCCATAATATGCCCAATATATAAGAAAGGAGACCGATTGGACTACCAGAATTATAGACCAATATCGCTATTGTGCGTGGCCTACAAAATATTTACGAACATACTAAGAAAACGCATAATGGATTATGCTGAGGAAATTATAGGGGAGTATCAGTCTGGATTTAGAAAGAACAGGTCAACCACAGACTAACTCTTTATAGTGAGACAGATCATGTAAAAATGCTGGGAATATAACACCCCTATATACCAATTATATGTAGACTTTAAGCAAGCATATGATAATGTAGATAGGGAGGCGCTGTATTTAGCCATGGAAGAACACGGGGTACCACATAAACTTATAAAACTAACCCGAACAACGATGAACAACACCAATTCCCAAGTAAAGATACAAAATAAGCTAACCGAGAAATTCGACACGGATCAAGGACTGCGTCAAGGGGACAGCTTGGCCCCTATACTCTTGAACCTACTATTGGAAAAGGCCATCAGAGAAACGAAAATACAAACGAACGGTACCACAGCAAATAAATCTCAACAAACTGTTGGCTATGCAGATGATCTAAACATTATCACAAGATCAATAACAGCCCTTAAAGAAACGTATAACAAGATAGAAACCAAAGCACATGAAGTAGGGTTGGATTTAAACGAGGAGAAAACCAAATGTCTAGCCATGAAACCATCTAGAAGAATGGGACAAAACTTAACAATAGAGGATCGCAACTTTGAAGTGGTGAAACAATTTAAATATTTATTATCACAACTAAATGAAAATAATGAAATAATTCAAGAAATACAACAAAGAATAATATCAAGCAACAGAACATATTACACCCTCCAAAACACGTTTAAATCCAATATAGTAGGAAAAAGTACAAAAATTAAAATATACCAGACTATAATCCGACCTAGATTGACCTATGGATGCCAAACCTGGACCCTGACAAAGAAAACTGAAGAAATGCTCCTAAGCTTTGAAAGAAGAATACTTAGAATGATATTCGTCCCAATACAAGAACAAGGCGTCTGGATAATAAGATATAACCACGAGCTAAGAGAATTATACGGCTATCCAGATGTGGTAACACATATAAAAATCCTCAGATTAAAGTGGGCTGGACATATGATTAGGATGCCAGAAGAAAGAATCCCAAAAAAGATATATAAGGCACAACTGGAAGGCACCAGAACCAGAGGAAGACCACGTCGTCGATGGGCGGAAAATGTCGAGAAAGATGCGGAACAAATTCTACAAAGCCGAAATTGGGAAAAAGCAGCCAGAAGAAGTAGAGAGAATTGGAAGAGAAAATTAAGGGAGGCCCGGGTCCATATAGGACTGTAGCGCCACGGAGAGAGAGAGAGATATTATATCAGGGTTACCATCTGCGTTGTGGTCCAATTGGAAGTTTTCGGTCATTCTAGCGGCTTGAGCAAAATTGGCGTTGTCCCTTAAGTGCGTCATACTGGAAGACGAAATTACATCAGCTGACCGTGTTTCAACTGGGAGTTCTCCTGAGGTTGTTGGTCTGTGCCTGTGGAGTTTTTGGGTTGTGTTTCTTTTTAGTTGTATTTCTTGGTATATTTTGCATCCCTTATAATTGGCTGGGTGGTCTCCTCCACACAGCACGCATTTGGTAGGGGTTTCTTTACTTTTCGTGCAGTTAGCGGTGTTATGTTCGCCGCCGCATTTGACACACCGAAATTGCCTACGGCAGTAGGTCTTAAATATTATAATGAGAATAAATAGTATAACTTCCTGGAACCCAATTTAATTTTCACTCATCCTGCTGTTTGCAAATTTATTCTCGCCAAGAAAACAAACAGAAATTCTTATTTCTGAATAAATATATTTCCAAGGTTTATAAGTACATAATAAATACCCTGGATTCCATTTAAATAAAACGACTTAGTAACATTAAATCTAATTTATTTTCATTAATTTGGAAAATTTTTTGTTTGTAGGGCATTAAAATACATTTCGCTGTTTAGGAATGTTTGTTATTTTAGCATTCATTAATAATAAACAATTAGCACACAATTAATAATAAAACCATAATTTCATATGAAAGCTCCTGAACAATTTGCAAATTAATATGCAGCGTGCTTTGAAAAAAAACGCTCTATTCCACAGGATAATAAATGATTACAAATCGAGCCGGAAATCCTTTTTTCATTTTCTCAAATACGTTTGGTTTACAAGATATTTTATAAAAAATATAACACTCCATCCCTGTTATAATGGAGTAGTTTTCTGTATTTTACTTGAAAGTTGCCAGTTACATGAAAGTTGCAGCGACTTTTGTGATTACAGACACACGGAAGGGTGTCCTCCTCGGTAGTGTAGTTGACAACATAGCCGCCTTTCAATGCGGGACACACTAGGGTACCGCTTCATTGCTGGAGGAGATTTTAACGCGAAACATCCGTGGTGGGGATCCAGACTCACTACCACCAGAGGGAGAGAATTCCAAAAAGCAATGACTGATATGTTGTGTAACCAGGATTAAAATATAAAGTATTTTGAGTTTTAAAAATGTTTTAATTTTAAATAAAATGTTTTATTTTATGATTTATCATAAAAACTTTAGGTGTAGATCGGCGGCATTTAAAAATGTAGCGGTGGTGGCTTTAATACGTAAGTACCGAAAATAATTTTAGAGAAAACCTTTTAGTAAAATTATTTTGAGAATTTGCTAGTAGCAATTAATCACAATTTACTGTATTTTCCTAAACAAAATTAATTATTAGTAGACTTTATTAGTAGCAGTCAATCACAATATTCATTAATTTCCCAAAGAAAATGATTGCTTAGAGTTAATTATTGCATGTTGAAAGGTATCGCTCACAACCATTTATAACAGTATAACTTTCTATAGATCGTTACGAAAAATCAACACATTAATTTCCCTTGAATAAAACTTTTTTATTTCAATTCCTCCGGGCGAACAAACTTTAAAGTTGTGTTTAATACTTCCTAGAAATTTGTTTGTGTCGGTGTTTTCCATTAAAACTTCTCAGTAGATTTATCAAATACACTTATTTACTTAATAAACAAATGAAATATGTTTATACGAATATTTGTTTATAAATAACTAAAATGTGGTTTTTGAAAACAACTGTTATCAGTTCTCGCGAATTGTATTCGGTATAATAATTATAAATAACTATGAAATTAATTTTATCTACTCACACACCGAAATGAACAAATTAATTAAAACAGTATTCTATGTAAAGGATGCCGTTATTATAATCGTTGTAAAAGTATACAAATCGTGAGTAAAAGTCCAATGCAAATCAAATGGAGTTTCATTATTAAACGATTTCTGTATGTTGTTACTATGGCAGCAACATAGACGTAGTGAAAATAAATGTTCCGACGTATATTAAAATTGAATTAATTTTTCAAATTTGGATCAAGAAGTATCGGCCTCTCTGTCTGGATTTATCTGACTCTGATATAACTTAACCTAACCATAACCTAATTTAGATTAAATCTATAGCCCATTTTTTTTTAAATGAAGTACAGGGAAGATAGGGCTTATTTAACCTTGTTCTCTGATTGGCTTAAATTGAGGAAAAGTTCACACCGACGATATTTACTTCTCCATCTCAACCGTTTCTCTACTCATCTTTCTATATTTTTTATAATAAGTTACTCAAATATTAATAAGATATTCAAGAAGGCCTACGACTCCATAGATAGGGAAACACTTTTCAACACATTGGAAGAAATGAAGGTGGACAACAAGACCAGAAATCTAATCCAGGAAACTAAAAAAATACCACATCAAAATTGAAGTTCATGGGAGAGGTCTCGGAACCATTTGAAATCAAGACAGGAGTGAGACAGCGAGATGGCATCTCATCGATTCTATTTAATTCAGTTTTAGAGAAAATAATCAGGACATGGGAAAAAGGAGTCAGTGGGGTAAAGATGGGGAGACACAAGGATAGAACCGTCAAGGATAGAACCGTCAAGCATACAGACTTACATGGAAACACTAGAACAAAAGGAGTATCTCTATCAATGCTAAATTAAGACACTACAATACAGTAGTTCTACCAGAGACATTGTATGCCTCAGAAACAACGGTAATCAAGGCGCGAACGAAAATCAAGGAGATCGAAAAACAAGAAAGAAAAATACTAAGAAAGATCTAATGGCCGGTTCCGAAAGAGGGGATCTGGATAAAGAGACCTATAAAAGAACTGTACGAACAGACAGAGACGATTACAAACAACATCGGGAAAAGAAGGGAAGTTCGTAGAATTGGACACATATATAGGATGAATAACAGACTGACCAAGAAATTATAGTGATGACTAATACAGTGAAAAGCAACTGGGTAAAGGAAACCTTGGAAGACCTCAAGAAACTCAACATGTCCACAGAAGACATGACAGACAGGAAAAAATACAGAGAAAAAAATCAGAAAACAGAAGTTTGAACAAACTCCCAAAGAGAAGAAAACAGGAAAAAAGTGGACAGAAGAGATGAAGAAGAAACAGTGAAAATATGAGAGGTTTCTGGTCAGAAGGAAGTAGACAGAAAAAATGTTAATTGATTGTGTTTTAGCGCTCTCCTTAAAATGGAATTATCGATAATAATAATAAAATATTCAATCAAACCATTAATAAATTACCAATTTTATATTCAAGTAACTATACTTGAATTTAGCGCCAAATTTTGTAAATAGATTGAACATTTACCATAGTGTAAAGCAGGTTTCTAGTTACTGAATTCTTAAAAAAATGGACTATAGGTGTACCTAGATTACATCGACGACGACCAATAGACCTTTTCATAGTTGATTTTTTTTTGTGCGCATTCGTCAATTTCAGCCATGTTTTTCGGGCACTTTTTGACGTATAATACGTGAAAATAACAAAATGTGGCCGAAACTTTCATATTCCCGCCTTTTAAACATTGCGGACGCGCATGAGCTTAAGTAACCGTAAAAAGGTCTATTAGTGTTCCCGCCACTGTGCCTTTTTACTAGTTAGCAATTTTTTCCACGGATGCACTGAACGTTCTAAACTTATCATGTCAGTGACATGTATGTTGTCCGTCAAAATTACAATTTTTGCAAAATTAACGGTAAGAAACAATTATTTTTTTGTAGATTCAACGGTATTCTAACATACTTCGTAGATAAAATAATGTATGACACACGTGTGTGAAAGGCTTTGTGCACTCGTTCCGATTAAATCAGTCGCATTCGGCTCGCACTTTAATCTTCGCAACTCATGCACAAAATCCCGTCTTCACACACTTGTACCATAAACTACTATTAACAACATATGTAGGGGAGAGTTGCCAAATTTGGACTGTTTCCTAAATTGGACCATCATTGTAACTTGACCGGCGTAAGACATTATTTTTGTAAAATTGGTTAACGTTGCTTGAAAGCATTCTTGCCTGTTGTAGGAATACTTTCAAGCAACGTATATTAGCAATTTCAAAAAGAAAAATGCCTAGAACCGATAAAGTAACAATGGTACTTCAATTTAGGCAACGGTCCAAATTTGGCAACTTTCTCATAATTTGGTTAAAGTTGATAAAGATAGTATATATAATTTCTCAAACATTCCTACTGGAACATAGAGCCTCGACAACAGCCTTCCATCTGACCCTGTTGATTGCGAGTTACTTAACTTCCGTCCACGTTTTTCCTATATCTTTCCGCCTCTTTTCTGACGTTTCTTCGGACTTTTGTTTGGCCTACATTTTTTTTGACCTACCACTCGATGTTGATGTTATCCCCCCGCAGAGTGTGCCCTATCCATTTCCACTTTCTTCTTTTTATTTGCCCGGCTATAGGTTCTTTGTCCGCCATCTTAGCAATTCTTCGTTGAAAATTATGTTTGGTGAGAACATTACCAGAATGCGTCTTAGAGATTGCTTAATGAAAGTTTGGAGCCTGTGAGTTAGCGCTTCGCGTCCATACAGCAGGACTGGTTTAACGTTTGTATTAAAAATTCTAAACTCCGCCTCCAGTGTACTGGCTGAACTGAGTAGGTCAGATGCTGGTGCCGGTCCCAAGCCCGGATAAAGGAGGAGGGTTGGAACGAAAGGCTAGCAACCTTTCTTCCGTGAAAACAACCACCTGCTAAAAGTTTCAATCAAAAGCCTCGGAAGAAGGACGGAATTAAAAGACGACTTTTGCTACGAAAAAGGACTATGAAAATGGCTACATGGAATGTACAAGGTTTAAGAACTAAAGAGACAGAAGTTTTTGAGGAACTTAAGCGACAAAAGTTAGATATATGTGTTCTCTCCGAAACTAAGAAGAAAGGAAAAGGAAATAAAACAATAGATGCCTATATCCACTTTTATAGTGGAGTAGAAAAAAACGCCAGAGTAAAAAGATGTGTGTCTATAGCCATATATAAAAAGCTGAAGAAATACATAAAGAGATAGATGAGCAGATTATTACGATGGAGTTAGAAAGAAACGGAGCAACGTTTGTCATCATTGCAGAGATTTTAATGCCCGAGGAGGCAGAAAAGAGGAAGATACGGTCCTGGAACTGGATATGACGAAGAAGGAATAAACAACAACGGGGAACGACTTATAGAATTATGCCAAAGCCTGAACCTAAGAATAATGAACGGTTTTTATCAGCATAAGGACAGTCATAAGTACACATGGGAACAACCAAAGAAAAAACTAAGATCCATAATTGACTATTTTTTCCAACCTCAAACTACAAGACTTCGAACGAATGGGACGATAGACGTGAGGGTCTATCGTAGCGCTGAATGCGGGTCTGATCATTATATTGTGGTAGCAAAGATTGTCATACACTACAGAAGAACAAGCAACCAGAACGAGACGAAGGACGAGGAAGTTTCCGAACTAAAAAATATAAAATATAACACCGATAGCCTAAAACAAGAATCAGTAAAGTTTCTTTACAAGCTAAGACTAGCATCAAAACTAACAGGCTTAAATAGAAGGAAAACAGCTGAGGGACAATATCAGAATGTTAAAGAATGCGTTCAGCAGGCTGCCAAAGAAGCTCTAGGGTTTAAGGAAACAGAGAGAAGAAATAGAAAGAGCGGTGAACGATAAGAAGGAAGCGTACCAAACATGGCTTACCACAAAAGACACAGACACAGAAAGTATACATTAGACTGAAGAGAGAAACAAAGAGATTAGTTACCAAATGAAAAAACGAAGAGAAGAGAAACTAGACGAAGAGGAACTAGAGTCAATCAAATTTATAAAAAAAACTTTAGAAAAGAGAGGAAAGACGTAGGAAATATTAACCTGATACAAAATAAAAAATGGGAAGAGCACTATAAAACACTACTGACTGAAAACCGACCTCGATTTTTGGAGGAGCTAGAAGGTACCACGGAGGTAGAGAACATAGATGTTCGTGAAATAAATAAGGAAGAAATAAGAAAAGAGCTAAAGGAAATGAAGACCGGAAAAGCCTCAGGGCCAGGAAACATTCCCATTGAGTTGGTGAAATATGTGACAGATTCTCTATTGGAGGTACTAGTAGAGATTTTTAATAAGTGCTTGATTGAAGGCCAAGATAATCCGAGAGAATGGAATATAGCCTACATTAGCTCGATATATAAAAAAGGAGATAGGAAAGAGTGTGGAAATTATAGAGAAATCAGTGTAACCAGCTCGTTGAGACGGTTGTATGGTCGTATACTAAAGAAAAGAATTGAAGCTCAATATATGGAAATAGAATAAGGTGGTTTTCGAGAGGGAAGATCCTGCAATGACAATATCTTTACCCTTCAACAACTGACAGCTCGAAACCTCTCAACACACCTCGTTTTTATAGACCTGGAAAAGGCGTACGATACTGTTCCTCTTAAACTTTTATTTAAGGTTTTGACGAAGACGGACCTTAGTTAAACGTATATAAGAGCATTGCAGAATATGTACAAGAACCCGCAAAGCAGAGCTAAGACAGGAAATACTCTTTCAACCATTTAATGTCACGAAGGTTCTAAAGCAAGGATGCTGTCTTTCTCCTACCCTGTTCAAAATATACATCCAAGAAACACTGTACAAGTGGAGACAGAAATGCTCAGGAATGGTTATAAAAATCAATTATCACTGTTTGACGACGCTGTTCTTCGCAGTTGACCAGGTAATGATAGCTGGCTGCCTAGAACAGCGTTTCTCAACCTTTTTTGGCCCACGGACCAGTAAAATTTAAAAAAAAAATTCGCGGACCAGTGATATTTTTTTAACAAAATTTTACTAGGTATTAAAGAACTACTACATAAGTTAATTGTAACATTTTTATTATCATTTACTTACAATAATATTTAAATGTAAAGATATGTAATTATTTTTCTTGTTTTTTTTTCTTCAGTGCCCTACTAATCATAAATTACATAGAATTAAAATTAGTTTAAGATATTTGTATTTCGTAATTTTATAAATTCTAATTTAGTTATTATTTTTTTTTTAAGTAAATTTTTTTCGCAGATAGAAAAAATTGTCTGCGGACCAGTAAAATTTCCCCGCGGACCACTGGTGGTCCACCGGACCAGCGGTTGAGAATAGCTGGCCTAGAAGATGCAGATTACACGCTTAGGATATTGCATGAAGAATACGATAAATGGGGTATGAGCATGAACATGACAAAAACGGAGTATTTGCGAGTCGGAGAGGGGGACGAAGATCAAGATTTAGAATTGCGAAAAATAAAAAAGTGCGCAGAATATAAATATTTGGGAAGCCTAATCTCGAACAAAGAATCTTCAGAACGTGACATAAAACACAAAGCGTAACAGGGTCAGAGAACGATACATATCCTCAATACATTACTTTGGTTCAACTAAATTAGTTTAAGAACTAATATAACAATCTACACAGCAGTTGTAGAGCCTATCCTAACGTATGGGGCAGAATGCTGGAAAATGACAGAAAAGACAAAAATAAAGATACCTGTGTGGAGATTGAAGAGCCTGTCGCATATCAAGCAGAGAGAACATTCCAAATAATGAAATCAGACGGAGAACAAATAGAATTCATAAAACCTCAGAAAGAATAGAAACTCGACAGTTAATATGGTATGGGCACGTGCAACGCATGAACAAGGAGAGATGGCCCAAACGGACTTTAGAATACATCCCAGAAAACAAGATAAAACGTGGAAGACACACACATTTTAAAACGCTTTCTTTATTTTGTAATTAAAAAAAATTCGTCACTTTCACGTCACGATTTTTAATATTGAGGGTTTGATTGTGTTATTTTCTTCTTCTTGTTTCGAATAGGTCTACTTTGGACCACGCTTGTTTAACTGTTGGGCTTTAATCTTTGCCCAGTATTGTCGCAACTTGCCGGAGTAACTCCTTTCTCTCTTCTGTCCAGGGGGTACCTTTCACTTTTTGCGTCTCACAGACTGTCTGTTTTGGAGATCTGTTATTCCCAGTTCTTTAATATCCTTCTCGGTTTCTGTCAATCAGGTGGTACGAGCCTTCTTGATTTGCCAGAAGGTGAATAGTCGTTTGGTTAGTCGGTTTGGAGGCAATCTTGCAACCTGGCCATAGAAAGTTACCCCTCTTTGCCTTGCATAGTCAGAGAGCCTCCCAATATGTTCATAGAGCTCAGAGTTATGTCGCCTTCAGAATTCCCCATCTTCCTTTACCGGGCCTAGGATCTTCCTGAGGATTGTGTTATTTTACTAATTCAACTGTTTTTCTTAATGTAACTTAGCGATTTTTATTGAATATTGGGGTGCGTTACCCAAGTTATGCTGTAATAATTGTATTGACAAAAACAGCCATTTGTCGCACGAAAAAACGAGCGCCAAAATAGTTATCACGCATGAGTAATAAAAAAAAAATTGTGGCCGAACAAAATGCGAAGCAATAGCAGATAATGTACTCCAAAATTACGCATTCGAATTTTTCAAACAAGATTTGGAAAAGGCAAAATACATATATTACAATTTCTTGAGATGCTTCAAATCATAAAGAAATAAAAATGTATCTCATTTTAGTGTGATACTTTTCCCTCGAAGCTGGAGAAAATGTTAAACTATCAAATTTAGATTCTGTACCAAGAGAGACTTCAGCACTTCTGAGAGCACATTCTTAAAATAAGAAGGTACCATAATTTGAAAGAAAAAATAAGGAGGACTCAAAAGGAAAGGTGAAAATAGTGTGCATAAAAGATTAATACAAGAGTGAGAGTCAGCAAAAATAATACAAAAACATGTTTGGATATTCCACAACGAGATGACTTTCGTTTACACCTGCTGTGGAACGGGTAACCAAAATGTTTGAGCATTTGCGCTCAAACTTTTTTTTAAGTTTCTACCAGTGTCCCATAATATTAAAAGAATTTTTCGAAAACGAGTTATCTGAAGTTACATTATTGCATTTCATTCATAGTCAAGTTGTTGTATTTCATATCACTATTAAAGAAATTGAAAGTTCTAAAGTGTCTGCTCTTCCGAGATAAAAACTATCTTAAATAATGTGTTGGAGCAAGTAGTCGTTAGATATAATACTGTTTTTTTTTTAAAGTTTGGTCCAATGTGGATGCCGGGTATTAAGCCTTCAAACACTGCGGCCTACTTGTGGCCTATTGTATTTTGCATTAACATACACTTATAGCCAGAAACCTAGTTGTTATTGTAAATTGCGCTAATTAATATTTTTCTCATTTGTCTTCTGGTACAATTGCGGTCGGCACTGGGGATAGAACTCGGTCCCTCTATACCTCTTAGTTAGCGCTCTAACATGAGGCCACGAGCGTCACCTCTACACCACTCGCGCCGGCTATAATACTGGTTTTCTTCCATTAAAGCTTGGGATCTTACAGTCAATCATCGCAATGTTTGGGATATTTTCTTCGTTTGTACATGCTTCTGGTACTTCTTCTGTTGGTAGGGCATCTAGTTTTTCAGCAAAAGGTACAGAACACCGATTTAGTTGTTCTTCGAGTTGTAAGGTTTTCTCCACTCCTAGATTTTATTATTGGCGGATCTGTTTTCAGATTGCTGGTTGGTTATAATATATAGTTGTTAACTGAGGCAGATTCTTCTACGCTGTCTGCTAGACCATTTACAGAATTTATTTTATCCTGTCTGGCTGAACGTTTCACCTTTTTCTTTAATAGCATGAATATGAAAAAAAAAACAATTTGTTCATCAAACTGAAACAATAAGGATAATAACCTGCTAAGTTCATGTCTCTCTAACGAAATATCAAATTACAAAATCTAACCTCCAGATATTCATAACCACGAGGCTTTCAAGTAAGTGTTTGTCGTATTATAATTCATAACAGCAAAGCTGCACTGATGAGAGATATATCTCGATGCGCCTCTGCAGATGGCTATTCACTTAAGTTAATAGAAAGATATGATTTAGAAAACAAAGCTATTTTTCTCTTTCTCGTTTAGTGCCACGGGAGTGGACTGAGACCCAGTAGATGACTGACAAATTTCACATGAGATTTGTTTTGGTGGTCCTAAAAAGACTCAATATTATTGTAGAGCTCCGGAAAGGTTATATATATATATATATATATATATATATATATATATATATATATATATGCGTCTAACGGTTGACCCGCACGGACGCATATATCTCTTGAGAATGGCGAATGTTAGTTCGCCGAAACGTCGAGAATCCGGTTCTTTTCAGAGCCAACCTTCAGCATCAACGCGGAATCCCCGAGAAAACAATACTACACAGGTATCTATCCGCGAAAACCTCAAATACAACATATATATATATATATATATATATATATATATATATATATATATATATATATATATATATATATATATATATATATGTGTGTGTTGTATTGTTTTCTCGGGGATTCCGCGTTGATGTTGAGGGTTGGTTCTGAAAAGAACCGGATTCTCGACGTTTCGGCGAACTAACATTCGCCATTCTCAAGAGATGTATGCGTCCGTGCTGGTCAACGGTTAGACGCATACTGAGAGCTCGTTCGTGCGGTGCGACTACTTATAGCTGTCTGGCTTCGGGTCATGCGCGTTGTGTGCGGTGCTTCGGTTCGGTTGTTTGTTTGTCTTGTGGGTCGTACATCCAATTTGTGAAAGAGTGAAAAATACTTTTATTTTATGTAAAAATTCAACGAAAACGACAAAATAATTTGCAAAAATTGCCAAATTTTTTGAAATCAAAATCTCTGATCGAGACAAATTTTGTTTTTTTGTTGATCTGAATGGATAAACCTTGCAAAATTCTTTTGTTTTGTGTCAAAAATTATGTAAATAATTGGTCGAAAATGTCAAAATAATTTTGTTAATTTGAATGGACAAGCCTTGCAAAATTCTTTTGTTTTGTGTCAAAATTGGACGAAAACGTCAAAGTAATTCGCAAAAATTGCCAAATTTACTAATAAACAAAATCTCTATTCGAAGCAAAGACTACATATATAGTTTCAACTACGAGAAGAAATTTTTTCACCTCGAATCCACATTTCATCATTCACGTTCATTTCCAAATTCACGTCGAAACGTCATTCACGTTCATTCACGTTCATTTCCAAATTCACGTTGAAACAACTTCATGTTGCGACAACTTCATGTTGAAACCACTTCCTGTTGCGACAACTTCATGTTGAAACCACTTCATGCTGCGACAACTTCATGTTGCGGCTTCGTATTGCGACAACTTCAAGCTACAACAACTTCATTTTGAACTTGAATTGGACTACTAACTTACAATAATTAAGTGGACCATAGAAAACACAATCTACTACATGTAGTCCAATTCAGTTAGCATTGTAGATAATTCATTAAATTAACTACATTTTAATCTAGTAGACTACATAGACAGGACAAGAAAGAGACAAGACAATAAGGAGACAAGACTGGATAAGACTAGACAAGACTGGACAAGACTGGACAAGACTAGGAAAAACTAGACTAGACATGACTAGATAAGATTAGACAAGACTAGACATAAAAAAATAAATATATGCCTATCCGCATAGTTAACAATTATTTTTTGGGATTTTGTTAAATATTCATGTTTCTAGCGATAAGACCCTAGGTGCCCATGAGCCCCGAATATCTCACCCAGGGCATATAAAATTTAATAAATAAAAAATAAAATAATTTAAATATATAAAATTTTGACCAGTTGATGAATGGTAAATTTCACATGAGATTTGTTTTGATAGTCCTAAAGAGACTGAATAATATTGTAGAGCTTCGGAAAGGTTGAATATATTTATATATTCAGGTTGTTTTCCGACTGTTACCAATAGTAAAATTAATATATGTTTGAATATGTAAAATACTTTATCATAAAATACATTTTTCGGTTATCCTCGAACTACCTAAGG
Organism: Phosphuga atrata; assembly: GCA_944588485.1. Lineage (NCBI taxonomy): Eukaryota > Metazoa > Arthropoda > Insecta > Coleoptera > Silphidae > Phosphuga > Phosphuga atrata. The sequence continues at coordinate 7,467,900 of OX155907.1, forward strand.
AGAACTAAATATAGTTGTTCAAGAACTACCTAATATTGTGGTCAGATTTATATAGTTTATACAGTATTTAGATGATAATATTTTTCTGTCCTTCTTGCATTATTTTCATATCGTTGCTGAATTGTGATATAAATATCTAGGGTGAAAAAGATTTGAATATTCTTCCGCCTTCTAGCCGAGAAAGACGGGATTATAAGATTTCTACCCAAGTGGATTTTATGAAAAAAAGGAAAGTATTTATTGTATAAGCGTTATTTATTGATTCTCCCCCTTTGTTTCCAAGTTCGTGTAGACGGAACAAGCGATTCAATTAAATATTTGTTATTTGAACAACGAACAAATGTGTTTTATTTAATTAACAAATGACTGAAAATGTAAAATAAACGAAAAGTTAAAGGTTATTCGGATCAAAAATCATTACTTCCGAAATGATTTATTTTCGATTAATGTAAATACACGGACTTACCGAGTAGCTGTAACTACAATCAAACAATCTAGAAGAACGAAAAAAGGCTAGAAAAGTTTAATTATTAACAAATGTTAAAGGTTGAATAAAATAAAAAATATGAAATGACATACATTTCAAGGTCTGATAAATTATTTGGTGTACTAACGTTTTCTTGCCCATATCTTATCTTTTCATATACAAGGTGTTGAACTGATGGAAACAAGGTGGAAAACTTGCGCAACGTAATAACCCGGACCGAAAAATCTTCGAAAACATTCATCGACGTCTTCGTGAAGCAGGCATATTGAAACGAAATGGAGTGCCAGGAAGATTAATGATAGTAAGAACAGTACAACTGGAACAGAATGTGCTGGATATGATAGAGGAAGTCCAAGTACTTCTACGCGACAAATTGCCAATACTTTGAATGCAAGTCATTGTACAGTTTGGAAAATTCTTAAGGGCAATTTGTTGCATCCATATCAACGTGTTCAGGCACTACTACCTGCTAATTATCGTCCACGTAATGCGTTATGTCAATGGTTTTTGCAAACATTAGCTCTAATCTCTCAATTCCTGACACAGATTCTTTTCGCCGATGAAGCCAGTTTCTCAAAAAATGCAATAAGGGCTTTTCATAACAACCAAGTGTGGACAGATGAAAATCGACATGCGGTATGTGAAGATCGATTTCAACTAGGGTTTGTACAAAAACCGACTATTTGAAAAACCGGTTTTCGAATTCTAGATTTTCAAAAAACCGTTTTTTTTATCAAAAAGTAGAATAAGGAAAAATATTTCCTGTGATTTATATTAAATAACAAAAAACGATATAAATGTCAAAGTCGTTATCTTCATCTTCGTATTCTTCACTTGAGATATTTAGTTCGGCTTCAGCTTCAGTCATTTATCTATGTTTATATAATACAATTGGTCACAGTGGTGTAGTGGTGAACGCATCCGCTAGCTATACATGAGATCACGGGTTCAATCGCCGGCCAAACAGATATACCTCGTGGATAGAAAGGGCAAACTACCACGAGTAATTCTGCCTAGTAAACCTCTCAACTAGTGCCGTTCGGAACCGGCGATAAACTGCTATCTCCCGTATATTAGTGGATGATGCGTTCCACAAGTATGCGCGAGAGGTTGCCTAAGCTCTCAGAGAGTACGGCACCTTAAGAAGATATAACACATCAGTAACTGCTAAGTGTATAGCATGCGAATAGCATAGTTGATTAATTATAGATGATAATTTGTCAATTTTTTTCATAACAGCAGTTATGTTAGTTAACTATGTCAGTTTCTAGGTTCGAGTAAAAAATTTGTAGTCTTTCTGATACCAATTCTAATGTTCCCTGAGCATCACAAGAACCAGCTATTGGTACTCATTCCAAATTTAAATCATCAGCCAAGTGGGGTACATTAATATTTAAATATCTACGATTTCTTCTGCTAGTCCACTCATAAGGTTGTAGAGATTTTTTTCCTATTCTTTCTTATTGAATCTAATTCAATAATAGTTTCATGTTTGGCATTGTCATAAAATGCATGAATGAGCTCCATTACTCTAGAGTTGTTTCTTGGTAAAGAATAGTCCTTGTTGTTGAAGAAATCGCCGCTACTTATTGAGAAGATTGTATCGCTCTTGGCGAGCCATTAACGAATTAAAGACGCATTTTTTTTTATTTAAATTTGTTCAACAATCAGAATATATATATATTTTTTCTATTCTATGAGCTGAAGTTATGATGATCGATTTGGCGTGATGAGGTGTCCATCCAACGATAGGACTTCTGAGTACCGTTAAGGGTCAGTTGGACAGCGACTCTTGAGTCTTCTGAGGACTTGGTGTTGGGGAAGCGTGTTTATTAGTGAATTTGTGTGTGATTCCATTTTGTCTTGATGCTTTTTCGTCTTTCCTTAAATTCTTTCGTCACAGGGGTAATTTGTAAGTCTTCTTTAATCATGTGGTTTGTTACGTAGCATGGGGCGTTAGCAATTGATCTTAATATTTTAGCTTGGCATCTTTCCATGATCGCAATATTCGATTTGCTGGCATATCCCCAGAGTTCGATGCCATAAGTCCAGATAGGTTTGATGATAGTTTTATATAAAAGTATTTTGTTGCTTAGCGTTAAATTCGTTTTTGCCGATGAGCCAGTTGAGTTCTCTATGTCTGAGATCAATCTGTTTTCTCTTTTTGGTAATGTGGTTCTTCCAATTGAGTTTGCTGTCTAGATGTAATCCTAAGTACTTGACTGTCGAGTATTGGGGGATTTCTATGTCATTTAAATAAACTGGAGGAGAGAGACCTTTTCGTAACGTGAATGTTGCATGGCAGGACTTTTTGGCAGTTTCATTGATTTTAACTTTCCACTTCTTTAACCACTTTTCCAGTAGATGCATGTAGTCTTGGATATGTTTTATCGCGATGTTGGGGTCTGAGTGATTAGTTAGTACTGCTGTGTCGTCTGCAAATGTTGCTATGGTTGTGTCTGGTGTCTCGGGTATATCTGAGGTGTACAGCACATATAGTAGAGGACCCAATACACTGCCTTGTGGGACCACAGCGTTGATGGGAAATGCTGCAGATACTTCTTCGTTGACTCTGGTTCTGAACTGTCGGTTGTGTAGGTATGATCTGAGTAAGTCCGAGAAAGCTGGAATTACCTTTTTTATTTTGTATAATAGCCCCTCGTGCCAGACTCTGTCGAATGCCTGTCTAAGGTCTAGGAATAGTGAAGTGCAGTATTATTTTTCTTCAAATGCGGTATTTATTTTATGGGCGATTCTGTGGCATTGTTGAACAGTTGAATGGTGCCGACGAAATCCAAACTAGGGATCCAGTCTGCTGAGTTAAAGTCTGGGTCTATTCTTGTTAGTATCAATCTCTCCAGTAGTTTAGAAACAACTGGCAGCAAGCTGATTGGCCGGTAGGATGTTACGGAGCTTGGATCTTTTCCTGACTTTGGTATTAGTATCATCTCAGCAAGCTTGAAGATTATTGGCTGGAGTCTGAGGATTGCATTGAAGATGTATGTGAGCAGCACAATGCCTTTTCTTGGCAAATCTTTCAGCATTTTGTGTGTTATTAGGTCCGTTCCTGGTGCCTTCTTTGCTCTTAAATGTTAGATCGCGCCATTGATTTCCTTGGGTGTGACTGGAGTCAGTGGCGGTTGGGTTTATGTGTCGGAAGCAAGGTATTCTGAAATGTCGTCGTCTTTATTATTGTCTGTTGGCTGGAATACCCCTGCTAAATATTGTGCAAGTAGGTTGACTTTTTCGTGATCACTTTTAGCCCATTGTCCTTGCGTTGGTGGAAGCATGCGTAGAGGTGATGACAGTGATGAAGCTTTTTTGAGGGATTTGATGCGTTTCCAGATGCAGTTATCAAATCTGTTCAGCCTGCTCAAGTAGTCCTTGAATGATTCCGTTCTGTACTCTCTGAGTTTGGTCTTTAGTCTGTTACTGACCCGGTTCAAGCAGGTTTTATCGTGAGGGTTTCGGCTTCTCTGCCACTTGGCTCGAGCTCTTCTTTTTTGTGCCACTAATATCTTAATTTCAAGTGTAGCTTGTTGTGCTGCTGCTTGCATAACTTCTTGTAGTTTGACAACAGTTTCGTCGAGTCTATCGGGATCTTTCAGGTTTATTTTTAGGTCTATAGTTTCGTTTACGGCACTGCGGTAGCTGTCCCAATTGGTGTTTGCGTTGTGTAGCCTGGGGGGTGGTTTCCGGTGAATAACTCTTGTGCTTATTGTCGCTATTACTGGAGAGTGGTCAGATGTTGAATCGTAGCTTGATGTTATGTCCGTGTAGGTTGATGATATTCCACTACTAATGAAGAAGTCCAGGTGGTCAGGAGTTTTGTTGGGATCTGACGGCCAATATGTTACTATATGGAGTTCCTGTTGATATGTACGCGTACTTCTTTTCATTTATGAGGTTGTATAGTTCTTTCCCCTTTGTAGTTGTTAGCCTGGAGTCCAATGCAGTATGTTTGCTGTTCCAGTCGCATCCGGCAATGAATTTTGGTCCTAGCGTTTCGAATAACCGCTTGAAGTCATATTTTGTTAGGTTGTGTTTTGGGGGACAGTATGCTGTTGTTACGACTAGGTTGTGTGGTAGTGAGTAAATTTTTATTGATGTGGCATGGATTCTGCCAGATGCGAATTTTGGTAGAACGTCGTGCCGGATGTTTTGTTTTATTAAAATGGTTGTTCCCGCATGTGCGGTTTGATCAGGATGGTTAGTGTAGTATGTGTTATAGTAAGGAATTTTAAAGTAGGATTTTTCTGTAAAACGGGTTTCACTTACTAGATGAATGTCTATAAAGTTTTGTTTTAAGAACAGTATATCCTCATATTTTCTTCGCGCCAGGCCGTTGACGTTCCATACTGCTATGCGAATGAATTTAGACATGCATTGTCTACTACCCAGTTTGTTTACTAGCATTGTCAGCATGTTGAGCACCATGCTATTTTGTTGGATAATTTGGTTGAACATGGCTTTGTATTCATCTAGGAATTTGTTGAGCACTACACTGATAGATTCTTCGTTATTAGTGGTGGCTTGTGGTGGATTGTTGATTGCTTACGCGTAGCTTCTGTTGGGGTGGCTGGATGTCTGGCTGTTATAAATGATGTTTGGTTTATTTTGCTGTATACTGGGTCCAGTGTTGTGGCTTTTGCGTTTAAGTAGATTGTGATAAAATTCACAACCTTTATAGTTGGCCGGGTGGTTTCCTCCACAAAGGGCGCATGTAGCTGGTGTATCCTTACTTTTCTTGCAGCTAGCTGTGCTGTGAGGACTTCCGCATTTTACGCACACAAAAGGTCTGTTGCAGTATGATTTTGAATGTCCATACATTTGGCATCTCGTACATTGTACGATATTTCTATCTTTTTTTGGGGGTTCAATCTAGATATTGCTATTTTGTAGTTTTTGTATTTTGTAGATGTCTTTGTTGTTGTCAGAGGGTTCGATGTCGACGAAAAAATGGTTTAGCGGCTCCTTCGTTACTCTGTGTTTGGTGTTTATGATATTTCGTACCTTGTGTCCGTGGTTGGATATTTCTTCTCCTATATCGTCTGAGTTGAATGAATGGTGTAAATGCTTGATGACCACTCTATAGGCTCGTTCCTCTTTTGGTTGGTATATGTGATGTATAATATTATTCTCTCCTATATATTTCGCTAGTTTTCTGTAAGTTTCTGGGCTACAGCAGTTTATTTTTACTGCGTTATCTGCTTGACATTTGGTGGTGTATTCGTCCTCTTCTAGTATGTCTGACAGTTTTAATTTCATTTCTGGAAAATTGAGGACGCCGTACACAAATATTGGTGGTGGCTTAGGTTTTTTTTCCTGTTTGTTATCATCATTTGTTTTATTATTATCGTGGGATGCTGTTAGCACACTAAATTTGCTGGACAGTGGTAAATTAGTATTTTCGTTGTTTGGGTTTTCTCGACTTGTTCTTATTTTTATGCGTTTTGTGCTTCTCGTAGAAGCTTGTTGTTACGGGTTTTCCTTGGATGGAGCCGTTTCTACGACTTCGTCGGTTTTTGAAAAACCGTCAAACCCTAATTTCAACATCAGTTCTTCTTGAATGTTTGGGTTGGAATTTTAGGTAACTATCTAATTGGACCGGTATTTCTACCAGCAAGACTTACTGGTCAGATGTATCTCAACTTTTTGGAAGAAACACCGCCCAAGTTCCTGCAGGGTGTAAGATACCATTGGTAAGAAGAATTGCAATGTGGTTTATGCACGATGGAACACCACCATATTTCAATTTAGTTGCTCGTGATTTTTTAACAGCAACATACAGAGATCGCTGGATTAATCGAGGTGGTCCAGAAGCATGGGCTGCACAACCCCCAGACTTAAACCCCCTGGATTATTTCTTATGGGGCTATCATGGGGAAGTCATTAGTTCACGCTTCTCCAGTGGAGAATTTTGACGAATTGCGAAATTTGAAACAACCCTGGTGTGTTTGAAAGAGTTCGGCACTCAATGACGAGAAGATTAAATACTTATATCCAGGCTGGAGGTCATTTCGAACATCTATTGTAGATTGAGCAACTTTACATGTACTTTTTGATAATAAAATGTTGTTACTGTCGCAAATTTTGTTGACCCTGTATATTCGAAACAAAGGATTTTTCAGAAATCATCATAGGACAAAATATTCTTAGAATAGGCCATGGAATAACCCCTTGAATTTTGCCCCATGTTTACCAAACACCCTGTATATGGTTTGTTCGGTTTGGAATTTAAGACTATGAAAGATCCTTTTCAAATGTGCACATGTAATTAAATTTTGAAAAAAATTGAAGGCAACTATTACTATTTAATGATCACGTTATTTCTTATTTGTTCGCCAATAAGAAATAACGTGATCATTAAATAGTAACATTTGTATCTTTTCTTCAAAGATTATAATTTCTAGTAAATCATTGTATACATATCGACAACTAAGTTGACATCATTACTATAACTAATCTTTCTACAAAAAAATATTTCTTAAAAACAACTACTTCACTGGCAAACACCATGACTGTCATCGAATTACATTAAGAAAGTGTTTGGGTTCTATATAACCCTGTAATTTTCCCAAAACCCAAAAACTTTCGTAATGTAATTAAATGTCAGTCGTGGTGTTTGCAAGTGAAGTAGTTGTTTTTAAGAAATGTTTTTTATAGAATTTTTGGGAAAATTACAGGGTTATATAGAACCCAAATACTTTCTTAATGTAAATCAATATCAGTCGTTGTGTTTGCCAGTGAAGTAGTTGTTTCAAAGAAATGTTTTTTATAGAATTTTTGGGAAAATTACAGGGTTATATAAAAACCCAAAAACATTCTTAATAAAATTTAATGTCAGTCGTGGTGATTGCCAGTGAAATAGTTGTTTTTAAGAAATGTTTTTATAGAAAGATTAGTTATACTAATGATGTCTTTAACTTTATTGGCGATATGTATACACTGATTTCCTAGAAATTATAATCTGAAGAAAAGATACAAATGTTACTATTTAATAATATCAAAATCTTCAAACTCAACAAAATATAAATAATTAACATTTTAACATTAACATTAAACATTTATTTATTTCGTTCTAGACGAATATAACCATTAATTAAATTGAATGTTTTGTCAATATTACGGTTTCGGTTTTGATACATACTCCGGTTAATTTTGGTTTTGGTTTAGATTCCATTCTCTGATATGATATATTTGATTTGTTCTGGCTGACATTGATCTCATCCAATAATGATAGTCATAAAAGTTGCTAGTAATTGCGTTCGACTCTATTTGAATCGATTGTATTTTGCTCGCTTTACGGTTTATAAAACCTTGTGGAATGAAAATGAAATTGCGATTATCTACTTTTCCTAGCCACCCAATTCGTTTTAATCCACATTCTTTTTAGATACATTATAAACATTATACATTCTCTGTCTATTAACTGATGTTGTCTGTTTTAAACGCTGTTCTGAAAAATTTCGCATTTCATTTTAAACTAACTTCGCAATGAATTAGAAAGTTTAAACATAAACTTTTATTACGCTGAAATTCATTCGGTCTTGATGTATGGTATTATTACATGGGGAGCGTCCCCTGAGCTAACGAAATTGCTGAAAGCCCAAAAAAGAATTGTACGTTCCATGATAGATCTGCCAAAATTTGCCTCCTGCAGACGTCATTTTGTAAAACATCCTAACTGTCCCTAGCTTACATATATTAGAAACAACCAGCTATATCCACGAAACAAACATCTAATATAAAAAAATAACGATAAACATAACTATTCCACCAGAACTCGTCTCAAATTATGCACTCCTCAAACAAGAACTATCGTATGCAACAAGGCTCCTGACGTTCTTGGGATCCAACTGTATAACTCGCTTCCACTGGAAATAACTCAAGAACGTTCCTGTAGATTTTTTAGAAGAAAAATTAGAAATATTGTCTTGTCCATATGTCCATACAAAATGGAAGAATTTTTAGAATTATGCAGATGTATTTAACAATTTCCTGACTTGCCTATATGTATTCTGTATGCATCCAACTGACCAATAAATGAATTTGAACAAAGCTCAGAAATGGATTGCCATGCAATATTTAGCGCTAAACAATATTGACTTCACCTTCGCGGACGCTCCACGCTTTTATTTATAGTCATCTAGGAAACAAATATTTTCTTTTTTTAGTGCATTTTCATAAATACTGTTTTATATATTTTTTCTATTTTGAGTGTATAATGAAGTCATTAAAGTACTCATATGGGTTCGTTAATGGATTGCAGAGTGCGATACAATTTTCTCAAAATGTATCGGCGATTTTTTTATTTAGAAATGGCATAAAAGGGTGCAAAATAGAGAAAATAGTATAAAAAACTCGTTCATAAGGCGTTTTTCGCACTTCTATCTAAATATGGACGCGTGCTGAAAAACCGCGCTTATTGAACTCGTTCTTTAATGTACTATTATTGTTTATTATAGAAATAAATAGTGACAAGGGGGAAAATTTTACTTCCGGAAACGTTCTGCAATGGATTTTGTACATTAATTCTCGACTAAGAACAAACAACATTTCTTATTCCGGAATATATATAATCCAACATTAGTATTCCTACCAAACAACACCACTTTTACGAATACTTTTACATTGTTAGACATATCTATAACGTATATTGTTTCCCACAGTATTTGAAAAATAATTTCATTAATTAAAATTTTTCTGTAGGCACTAGGTGAAACATTATAATAATTATAATAAATAATAGACACTAGGTGTAAGCTTCACCTAAGTTTCAAGTTTGTAAACTTACGCCTAGTGTCTATTATTTATTATTATTTCATTAATTAAAAAAACTAAAACGATAAATATAAAATCATTTTTTAATATTCCCTCGAATTTTAATCAAAATATTTAGTAGAGAAGGAATTGATAAAACAACGAGGGAAACTATACGCACATTTCATTGATTTAAAGGCAGCATATGACGTTGTGGTGAGAGGGAGATTGTGGGAAAGTTTGTGTGGGCGCGAGGGTAAAACGTAGGTGAAGGGTGAAGCACAAGAGAACATTAGGGAGTTATATCATAGTATACGTTGCAGAGTGAAAGTCGAAAAAGAAAAATAAGTGTCGGAAAGTTTTGAGGTGATAAGGCTAACGCAAGGTTGTACTCCCGTGAATGGTCGTTGAATTTTAGAAAAATTTAAAATCTGGCGTTGAGTTCTGGCGAGAAATGGAATACTGGCGTTGAGTTCTTGCTTGAACATTACAATAGTTCCGAGGAATTTCGGATATAAATCGAGAAAAACTATTTGGGGAGCAACTTCACGCGGCTTTCTTTTTTCCACGAAAAATAGTTCTGATATAATATTTCAAGTCTTGCTATATCTAGAGCAGTGTTTTTCAACCTTTCTCATACCGTGACCCCCTTAGTGTGGAAACATATTTCGCGACCCCCTATCGTACCCTCCGCTGTTTCTAGCTTGTATTTTTTTATGAGACAAATATCGAATCAGTACATCATTTTTATTTATTTTTATAATTAGATATCGGCTAAATACGTAATTACTTACACATAATAGACATTCATGATCAACTCATAGAAAAAATAAAAGAAAGTACTTTTGTATTCCTGCAGTTTGATGAATCTACTGATATTGCGGGTTGTGCGCAGTTTGTAGCTTTTGTGCGATTTGAATCCAATGAGAGATTGATGGAAGAAATACTGTTTTGAAAAGCTCTGCCTGCAAATACAACAGATCAGTGCTATTATAATATGTACCTTAAAGCTACAAAAGACTTCCATATCGATTGGGCGAAGAAATGCATAGCTATTTGTAGTAACGGAGCAAAAGCTATGACTGGTTCGAAAAGCGGTTTTATTACCAGGCTTAAAGCACTGATACCAAACGCTTGTTTGATGCATTGCTTTCTTCATCGCCAAGCTCTTGCGTCCAAAACCTTGCTACAGGAATACAATGACGTTCTTATTATAATTATAAAATTAGTAAATAAAATTCTATTAAAGGAAAAGCGTTACAGACACGTTTATTTTGAAGTTTTTGTGAAGATATGGGTTCACTGCACCAAAGTATGCTTTACCACACATAGGTTAGGTGGTTATCGAAATGCAAAGTACTGAGAAGAGTTTTGGAATTTCGAGCTGAACTTTTAGTGTATTTTCAGCAGGTCAAGTCCGAACATACCAAATTAATTTGTGACGCAAAATTCCGGCTTTTCATTCTGAACTATTTGAGCAGTTAAACACTTTGAATAAAAGCCTTCAAGGAGAGATGAAAATTTCATTACCGCTAAAGACAAAATCCATGGATTTACGAAAAAAATAAAGCTGTGGTCATCATCCATAAAACACGACAACTTTGATTCGTTTTCTTCTACTCAGTCTTTTATTGGGGAAGTGAGATCCGACATAAACATCAAATTATATAAACCTGGCATGGAAATTGTATTGCACAATTTGAAAGAAGAATTGTGTCATTATTTCTCAGTGGAAGAACTTTCAGAAAATGCTAGGAGAAGGTGGATCATAAATTTGTTATTCAAAGCAGATACAGACGCGGCAAGTTTGGGAATCAATCTAAAAGAAAATCTGTTGGAAATATCTGCTGATGGAATGTTACACTTGAAATTCATGTCTATCACTTTGGATAGCTTTTGGCTAAAGAGAAAAACAGAATATCCACAATTAACCAGAGAAGTTTTGAAATGTTTCATACCATTTGCCTCATCCTCAAATAAGAGGCAAACAGAGAAATCGCCTAAATTTAGAAAGCGATTTAGTTCCATGTGTAGCAAAAACGGATTCGCGATGGAAAAAATGATTAACAAGAAACAGGCCAAACGATCACATTAATGTGAATGTGTGCATATTCCTCGTAACATTAATGATTCATGTGACTCGAAGGTATTTGTTGATTTGTGTTAAACTAATTTGTGTTCTACAAAACCTTCAATTGACCTTTTCATAGTTGAATTTTTTTTGTGCGCATGTGTCAATTTCCACAATGTTTTACGTCAAAAAGTACCCGAACTTTTTAACGTATAACTAAATATGTGCCCGAAACTTTCAAATTCCCGCCTTTCAAACTTGGCGGATGCGCATGCGCTTAAATAACCGTAAAAAGGTCCATTAACCTTTTCTTAATAAATATAACATTTTGAAATAGAAGCCTCTTTAAGGTTGTTTTCGCGTAAAACGGTTTGCTTGATAGATACTATACAACTATAGACCACTCAATATAAGACGATCTTTTTGTCTTCTACTGTCACGTGTGAACTACCTTAAGGGCTCTTTATTTTGAATTTTTAAATAAATGCGATTCCTTTAAAGAGTCTTCGCGAACCCGTTAAAAAGGCTTCGCGACCCCCCAGGGGGTCCATTGACCAACCCCACGTTGAAAAACATTGATCTAGAGTTCTCAATGGGTAATACCACAAAAAAATTGTTCGCAAAGTTTTATTAATATTTTATTTCATTATTTCGCAATATATGTGTATGAATTAAACAAGCAAATAACTTGATTTTTATTAAAAATAAAATGTATTTTGTGGATAAATGAGTCTTTTGTCATATAGTGGTTAGCAAAAAAAATGAATACCTCGTACCGGGCCGCGGTTAAACAAGTTTGGGAAACTTGTATAGACCAATAAGCCTAACTTCTTTCACACTGAAAACGCTAGAGAAGCTGGTTGAAAAGTACCTAAGGCAGACCTGTCTCCCTTTGGTACTTTTACTGTACTTTTAGTGTACTTTAACTGTACTGTGTATGGCCAGGCCCCTACACGCTAATCAGCATGCATATCAACCAGGAAAATCGTGTCAATCTGCTCTTTACCAATTAGTGGTAAGAATAGAAAACACATTGTAAAACAGGGAGTTGTCACTTGGTACCTTCTTTGACATCGAAGGAGCGTTTGATAACACCTCATTCTATGGTATAGTCAATGCAGCTCTCAGTCATGGTGTAAATATCACATCAACTAGATGGATGATATCCATACGGATCCATAAATGTTGAGACTACAATGGCAGGTGACACAATGATAGTATCTGTTGTCAAAGGGCGCCCTCAGGGTAGGGTACTATCTCCACTCCTGTGGGACATGGTGGCCAACAGTCTTCTTGTGTCACTAAACCACAAAGGATTTTACACGCAAGAATATGCAAATGACATCGTCATTCTCATCAGAGGGAAATTTCCTACTAAAATTGCAGAGCTCATGCAAAAAGCACTGAACGAGGTAGAGAGATGGTGCAGGGGGGTGAAACTTCGAGTAAAACCCCTACAATCCACTATTCACAAAAATGAGGAAAATCGAGGGGCTACGGCTGCCAAAAATTTGTCTAAAGGTAAGTGAGGAAGTCAAGTATTTAGGTATAACCCTAGTTGCCAAAACTGACTTGAAATCAATACCTTAAGAAACCCACCAACAAGTGTAAAATAGCATTAATGATGACTAAAATAACACTTGGCAAATCATGGGGATTAAAAAAGACCCATTCTAACATATGGTTCCACGGTATGATGGACCAAACTGAAGCAAAAACAGGCCATAAAGGAATTATCTAATGTTCAAAGATTGGAATACTTAGCAATTACGGGATCGTTCAAAACCGCACCAACTGCAGCTCTATAGGTTATGACAGGCCTGCCTTCCCTAGATATCTTCATCATGGGTGAGGCAACAATGGGAGCCTTCAGATGCAGGTGTAATGAACCTGAAAGGCTCTGATGAGGTCAGGCCACACCACGAAAACGAATGCAATATTAGAGCCACACCTCAATATTGAGTGAGACTCAATGCCGAAAAGGCTATCATTCGACCTACCCTTGAAAACGCAACAACGTTGGACAGAAGGCAAGAAAACAATCACTCAGGTGGATTGGGCTAGTATACAGACGGCTCCAAAAAGGACAGTGGAACTGGCGCACGAATCTACGGACCGTCCCTGATCTGTGCCCCTGAAAAATCAGTGCCCGTAAAAATCTAAAGATACAAAAGACTACAAAAGTAGAAATATCTGCATTTTCACGGATTGTCAGGCTGCTATAAATCCCATAGCGTGCAATCAAATTAAATCTAAAATAACTTGGAACTGCCTCCAGAACTTCAAGGCTCTGGCAAGACACAACAAGGTCATACTTGTTTAAGTACCGCTATAGGGGACTGGTAGGAACCGAAATGGCGGACAAGTTAGCAAAGGAGGACGATAACAAAGCAAACATTATTACCAAACCATATTACCAAAACCATAGCTCGTAACTAAATATATAAATGGGTAGCTACGAAGCACCGGCTACGGTGGGATAAAAAAAATAGTCAGAAATATAGCAAACGAATGCTAGACAATTCATCGGTTTCTTTAACTGCTGAAGTCCTGCAACTGACAAGGAAGCAGATAACAATTGTGTCCTACTTATAGGTGACTGCCCTCTACGAGAACATCTGCACAAAATGGGGATCTGGAGAGATGAACCACTATGTAGACTGCGTCTCCTATAATCTTCCATAGCGGAGCAATTGAACGTAGGAGACACGAGCTTAGCATTACAGCTAATGTGATTCCCGTGAAGAACATGGCACATAGACCCCTACACCTAATACAGGGGCTGGATCTCTTTACATGAATAGAGCATTGTGGGTAAATACATTACGCCACCAGGCTGTAGTGTTTCTAGGACTTACGCCCATGGACCCACATTGGTTGTCAAGAAAAAAAGACCCTTAAGAGTTTTAAACGAATCTCCAATAGAGATTTTTTGTTTAAACAATATTTGAAAAGTTATATACAAAACTGAGGCCTTAATTGTTTCGGACATTAGCGAATTTATAAATAAAAAAATTATCGACAGTTCTGTTAAGAGTTCTGAACAAATCTCCTTTACAATTTTATTGTCCGACCGATGTGAAAAGTTGTATGCAAAAACGAACCGATTATTGTAACGGAGTCATAAAACAAAATCTTTGGGGTTCTGAGTAACCCGAGAGGTTTGAATAAATCTCGTATACAATTTTCTCGTATACAATATTTGAAAAGTTATACGCTAAAACGAGGCGCTAATTGTTTCTTAAAATTAACGGAAAAAAATTAAGAGTTGGAAGTTAAAAGGAGTAGTTAATTTTAATTGACAAAAATTATTAGTAAGGAACAGTCTAAATCAAATGCCCATTATTCATACCTTCTATTACCTTGTCATAACTTAAAGTCTTGGATTGTACAGGGTCCGCCAGTGAAGCGGGAAATTTTGAAAATCCAATAGTTCGTTATCTGTTCAATAGAGGGCGCGAAAATTTGTATGTATTGTTTGACATTTAGTTTTTGTTTCTGTGCAAAATAATTTTATAAAAATGATGACTGTGTGACTGTTGTACAACGATTATTCCGTAATTAGTTGAATATTCCACGACATGGAAGAGTGCCGAGGAGCAACATAGAGGAGCAACAAGGCATGTATGAGGAGCACTATAGAGGAGCAACAAGGTCAGTAAGAACAGAGTAAAACATTCAAATAGTTCGAGTAGCATTTACACGAATCCCACCATCCATTACATCACATCGTTAATTTTGCAAAAAAGACTTATGTTTCCACCCTTACAAAATTCAAGTAGTCCAGAAGTTGAAAGCTGGCGACATGCTGGACCGCAGGATTTTCATTTTCGTGTAAATGATGATAAACACTTTATTCATCGCTTGTTTGTCAGATGAAGCGCATTTTCGTTTGAATGGATATGTGGACACCACATGACACATGCAGGGTTGACAACCTTACGATTTAAATCGTATTTATACGACCTTTTTGGAGCTGATACGATGTACGATCATGTATTCGAAATCGTACGCAAAATATACGATATTTACAAATTTTTCAATCTTCATAACAAAATAAAAAAATAACAAAAAAAAAAAACTTGAATGGGCCAACTTCTTTGGATTTTCAACGAAGACATCCTATAATTTCTTAACCCTCTGTCCCACCAGCACTTAAGCACTTATATACGCACTCTACTATCGGTTCAATTCGTCGCCTATACGACGATTCCCCGCGTAATCCGCAGTTTATCGCAATCGAAGCAGTATGTAGTCTTGCGTTATCCTGCATTAACAAGAAATTATAAATTCCATATATAACTAAAAACCACTTGAAACCCACAAAAGCTAATCCAATTCCATTTTTTAGATTTTGGGGAATTTGTAAATAGTTGGTTTTGAAGGGTGTAGGACCAAGTGGAGTATTTTAGGTGGCCAATATCCGAGGGATGAAAGAGTTCATGAAGGTTGACCTACTTTCTATCTGGTTTGTATAGGCCTTTAAAACGGTTAATTCTCTAAATTTTTCTTCCTTCAAATTATGAATGTGCGAGATTTATGCTCCTTGCTTTGCTCGAATGTCTAATGAAACAAGGTCTAAAACAACACACGCTGCCTCTGTGGGTACGGTACGATAGGCTTTGGTATTACGAATCGTACAATCGTACATCATACGATCAGAAGTTTCTCTTTAGATTTACAGGACTCGTGCCAAATTGAAACTCCATGCAAAAGTGCCGGTTCCAAATCCTTTTTGTAAATGTCTGCTATGGCCTATCTTTCCAGGCCCCATTCCTTTCTTGAGGCAAATTTTGACGCTCCATTCCCTCGCCTTACCGCAGGATTATTTGATGCTTCTTTGATGCCTAAAAAACTCCCCATACATATACCTACATCTGAACAAAACCTAGCTCTTTTAATCAAATTTGGGATATATTATTTCACTTTAGTTGTGGTAGTTTTTGTTAATTATTACGGATACTCCGGAAATATGCGATGCTCATAATTCCCTATGTGTCAATTAAAACAATTAAATAGGGCGTCTCTCAGATGTTCTTAATTTTATTTGCATGAAATTTCCCGTTTGAATTTTATGGAGGCACAAATTAGTGCCCAAATTCTGGTAACCAAAGTCCAGAAAATCATTCGTCGTTCGTATCTATCTAAATATATACCAAATATAAAAATGTACCCTACATATTAAATATTGATTTAAAGCTATAATTATAATAAGTATTTAAATCATTTACTATTGTTTTAATGAAAATTGTATGCGTAATATTTTTGTTTTCGAAAATTCGTAGCAAAATACGATTTTTCCAATAGCATGGTACGATCCCCTGAAAAATAAAGTTGGCAACACTGGATTCTTGTCATGTGTTGTCCACATATATTCACCACTCCATTGTCTGACAGACAATGGAGTAGTGAATTGCATGAAAAGTCATTACATAGTCCAAAAGTTACCGTGTGGTGTGCACTTTCATCATCTGGAGTTATTCCAACTCGAGTTATTATAGAACTTATGCGCGATTACACTTCTTACACTTCCTCACATCGGTGAAGTCTAATTTTTCGCATATCCTTCCTATGTTTAACTACAGAAAAATGTTAAAAGGATTTTCAATAAACCTCAAAGAGTTCTACCAAGAACTGCGAACAGAACTATTGCGCGAATTTTTCTCCTCACTTCGTCGCATCTGTGAAGTACAATTTCTGGCATATCTTTCTAATATTTAATTTTAGAGAAAAATGTTATAAGTATTTTCGATAGAACTCTAAGAGTTCTATCAAGAACTGCAAACAGAGCTATTGCGCGATTTTTTTCTCTTCACTTCGTCGCATCGGTGAAGTACAATTTCTGGCATATCTTTCTAATATTTATTTTTAAAGAAAAATGTTATAAGGATTTTCGATAGAACTCTAAGAGTTCTACCAGGAACTGCAAACAGAACTATTGCGCGATTTTTTTCTCTACACTTCGTCTCATCGGAGAAGTCGAATTTCTCGCATATCTTTCGAATGTTTAACTTTGAAGAAAAACGTTATAAGGATTTTCGATAGAACTCTAAGAGTTCTACCAGAAACTGCAAACGGAACTATTGCCCGGTTTTTTCTCTTTGCATCGTCGCATCGATGAAATCTAATTTCGAATTTTTAACATTAAAGACAAATGTTATAAGGATTTTCGATAGAACTCTAAGAGTTCTATCGGGAACTGCAAACAGAACTGTTGCGCGATTTTTTTGCGGATCTTCGATAGAACTTTTAGGGTGCTTGATTCGGTTCAGACCCGCAAATAGAAAATAATAGAATATTTTTGAAATTTTCAAAATTCATTTTTTTTTTGCTTTGCAAAATGTCAATTTTTGCAGAACTTTTTTCAAAATTGATGAAGTACTCCAGAACAATGGTCGAGGTGCAGGAATATGTAAAAAACGCACAGTTTTTCTCAATAGTGGTTGCTAGCAAAATTTTGGTATTTTCCATTTTTTTCACGAATTTGTGTAGAACTATTGAAATTTTGCACAAACTTCTCAAGAACTATTTCATATCCACCGGGAACTCCGATGTAATATTACATTTTTGCAAATTCGGTAGCTAATTTCACAGGACTCTGGTACTCACACATGGTCAGAACAATTTTCCTGCAACATCTCCCTATATTTCCGGAAATTATATTTGTATTACATTTACATTTGTATTATATTTACATATTATAGTAGTATTAATATTTTCATTGTATTTCGTAAGCAATACATTTATTTGTGATCTTATATCTCTTCTTTTTAGATATTATCAATATTATTATACCTATAAAAATAGTTTTTAAAAGACAGTTCGGAGTCTTTTAAAAACTATTTTTATAGGTATAATAATATTGATAATATCTAAAAAGAACATACTCTAGTAAACTCCATTGGAGATTCGTTTAGAACTCTTAAAGGCCTACTCGGAACTCTCGAGAAATTTTATTTCTATGAATTCGTAAATCTTCAAAACAATTAACGCCTCGTTTTTGCATATAACTATATGTTATATATTATCATAAAAATTGGTTACATACAAAAATTGTAAAGAAAATTTGTTCAGAACTCTCGGGTGGCTACTCAGAACTCCTAAATGAGAAGCTCCCCGAAAGTTCTGAACAACTTCTTTTTTCTTCTTGTTTCAAATAGACCTACTTTGAACCACGCTTTTTCAACTGTTGGGCTTTGATCTTTGTCCAGTATTGTCGCATCTTCTGCCGGTGTAACTCCTTCCTCTCTTCTGTCCAGAGGGTACCTTTCCTTCGGCGTTTTTCCTGAAATCCACAGACTTCCTTCAAGGTTCGTCTCACAGACTGTCTATTTTGGAGATCTGTTATTCCCAGTTCTTTAATATCCGTCTCGGTTTCTGTCAAGCAAGTAGTACGAACCTTCTTGTTTTGCCAGAAGGTGAACAGACGGTTGGTTAGTCGATTTGGAGGCAATCTTGCAACGTGGCCATAGAAAGCTACCATTCTTTTCCTTGCAATTTCCTTCCTCTCAATATATTGGTAGTGCTCTGAGTTATGTCGCCTTCGGAAATCCCCATCTTCCTTTACCGGGCCTAGGATCTTTCTGAGGATTCTCCTTTCTTCGCTCTCTGATTTTCAATTTGTCTACCAGACCTCTTCGATTCAAGGAAAGACACTACATGGCATACAGGGCTTCTGGTCGTAAGACTGATGTGTAGTGCTTAAGTTTTAGGTTGCGTGACAAGCATTTCTTGTTGTAGGTTTTCTTAGTCACTCATTCTGATAAATTTTGTCCAATCCATTTGCCGAGATACTCAAATTTCTCAGTTTTATTGTTGTTTCGCTGCTCTAGTAATATCTCTCTGTTTGCTTCTGTGATGTTGGTGAAAAATTCCGTTTTCTCCAGCGACAATTGAAGACCCACTTTGGCAGCCTGTTTTCTGAGGCAATTTACCTGCATTTTTGTCATCTGAAGAGAATCAGCAATTAGTGCCATGTCACCTGTAAAGGCCAGGTAATCTACAACCAGTCCATCGTTCTTACGTCCCAGGTAGATACCACTCTGAACACCCAAGCTGATCAGTTTGTATTCTCTCATAACCTTTTCAAGGGCACAGTTAAAGAAAAGTGGGGAAAGTCCATCTCCTTGTCTCACTCCAGTTTTTATTTCGAAGCTTTCTGAGATCTCGCCTCTAAATTTAACCTTGGAATTTAACCTAAAAAAACCTTGGAATAAAAATGAACCTTGTCTAGCCCTAGATCCTGTAGTACTTTGTTAAGCGTATCTCTATCAGTGGAATCGTAGGCCTTCCTAAAATCAACAAAGCTGACGACCACCTTTCGGTTTCTCATATTGGAGTATGCAATTACAGTTTTAAGATTGAGGACCTGTACAACACAGGATCGGGTCTTCCTGAAGCCTCCCTGGTATTCTCCCAGTTGACTATCCAGCTGATTTTTTGCCCTTGTTTGTAATGCCTTGGAGAGAATCTTGTATGTTACCGGGACGAGAGAAATTCCACGGTAGTTGTTTAGATCAGTAAAATCTCCCTTTTTGTGAAGCGGATGGATCAGAGCCAATTTCCAGTCGGGTGGTAATTTCTCTGCTTCCCAGATGTCCTGGATGATACTGGATGATGCAGTATCAATAAAATCATCTTTGGTAACAATAAAATTTAAAAGACTTTTATTTCTTGCAACTGAAGATTAATAATAATAATCTTTATTGTCACCATAAGGGAACAAATGTCTATCGACCATAAGCTGAAGATTATTTATATATTTTGAACAAATTTTACATTTTGCATAAAAAGCGGATGACGAAGCTGTGTCTATGTGTCATGTCTGTGTCTTTGCTTTTTGCAGTTGTTATTTTTTGAAATTGTGAAGACAAATATTTGCCAATAGAAAAGTGGATTTTTCTGTAGGTATTTTTTAAAGTAGTTTTCAACAAAATTTCGTCCAAATAAATTTATTGATTTCATTGTTCCAAATTTCTTAAAAATTGGACAAAAACATCTTTGCAAATAATGGTCTTTCAAAATTGGAAGACAAAGTTTTTTGAATTTGAATGGTCCAGTTGTAATTTTGGAAATATCTCTGCTATCGTGATTTAATTTTGAACAAATCCTTCACAATTTTTCAAAAATAATCTTATCAAATAACAATGTTATGGCCATTCGAAATTTGAAGAAAACAGTTTTTTGGATTTGGATTTGCCAGTTGGAATTTTTAGGAATATCTTTTGGGATATCAAAAAAATTTATGCAAAAATTCTTTCTGCTGAATATTCAAATTTGCAAACATTTCCCAATATAAATCTAAGCCAATAGTGGTTTTTATTGCATGTATTTTTTTATATAGCTTTCAGAAAAATTTCGTTCAACTGAAGATTATTGATTTCATTTGGAACAATTTCTTAAAAATTGGACAAAAACATCTTTGCGAATAATGGTCTTTCAAAATTTGAAGACAAAGTTTTATGGATTTGAATGTTTCAGTTGTAATTTTGGAAATATCTTTGCTATCAACAAAGTTTGAGCAAAAAATCTTTCCGCTGAAGATTTTTGATCAATTTTTGAATAAAATTGCCAATATTTTGCAAAAAAAAATGCTGATCACAAGACTATTTAAAATTTTGAACCATTCTAAAAATAAAATTCTTGTTTTTGAATTTAACAGTGAAATACCAAAGGTTCTAACAACCAATTTTTGAGAAACAGATTGTAGTTTTAATTTTGAACAAATTTTCTTAAACTTGTTGACCAATTCCGCCGGAATCGGCATATGGGTATATTCTGTCTATTTATATATTGACGAAAATCTTGTAGGTCACATTTATTAGTGCAATACCTTTGTAGTTGCAACGTTCTTTGCAGGCTCCCTTCTTGTATATTGTTATGATAATGGCGACATTCCAATCCTCCAGCATTCACTCCTGTCTCCACACCTCCTTTATAAGTTTATGTACTTCCTGCCCTAGTTTATTCGTCTCATATTTGCAGAATTCTCAGGTTCATCTTCTGCTACTGCTTTATCTCTTTAGGTGCGCAATTACTGTTTTGACTTCTTCGTATGAGGGTTCTTGGGAAAGAGGCCCTGCTGTGTATATTGCGAGTTCTGTCACTTCGTTTTCAGTACTTGGAATTAATAGTAGCTCCGTGAAGTACTCTGTCCATCTGATCAGTATCCGCTCCTTGCCCGTTAACATGTTACCGTCCTTGTCCTTACATAATGTGCTTATTAGCTGGTAGCTTTTCCTGATATTACTCACATTTTTTAAGAATTTTCGCGACTCATTGCAATCCGGTAGTGATTCCTGCTTTCCAATATCGGCTTTGACTTTCTCCGCTTATAGCGGAGGAGTTTGCTACATTCTTTTCTTTGATTTCGTATCCGAGTTGTGCCGCACGTTTGTTTCTTTGAAGTTTAGCTCTTGCTTGATATTTCTCTTTAATTTTCGCTTGACTTTCTTCATCAAATTAGGTATTCTTTCTCGTCGTTAAGTGTGCCCACGTTACTTGCTGATGTTACTTGCTGATGTTAGCACGTCTTTTATTCGTTCTCACTTATTCTATCTCCCTCTGTTCTTCCCCTTCTTGCTCTAGTGGTTCTTTTAGCTTGGCGTCATTATCTTTGTGGAAAAGACTCAGAGTTTCCTTCGTATTTCCATTTTAGCTTTTCCATATTCCCGCGCCTATTGACTGTTCCTTTAACCTTTTTCGTGTTCGATATGCGGCTTCTGTATTTAACTTCACTATGAAGTGGTCCAGAGTGGCTTCTGACCTGTAGAATATATGAGCTATGTCATGTCTACCATGTATCATGAGCTTGCAAACGGCATTGCTCTCAGCACCTTTCCACAGAGTCCTCTCCAGCTGCCTTATCATTCTTAAAAAGTTGAATGATCTGGTCAACTTTTTCTAATGAAGGGGGCAGCGAGTCCAGGTTTGGTGTGGTTTGTTTATAGTCGAAGTCTTCGCTGGGTGGATCACAGTTGAGTAGATTTTTAAAGTACTGAGCTAAAAGGTGTCAGTTGTCCTTATCGTTAAAAGCCAGTTTGCCGTGTGAGTCAATGAAGTGGAGGCTTGACGGAGCATATTTTCTGAGTGTCTGCTTGAAGGTTCCAAAGAAATCTCTGGAGTTATTCTTTGCAAAGCTTTCTTCGATTTGGGTTAGTTGATTTTGTGTGAAGGTCCGTTTGGTTCCTCGAATTATCTTGGCTGTAACCTTTCTTTGTTCCAAAAATTTATGACAATTTTCCTTGGCCTTTTTACAATTCCACTTCACCCAGGCTGTCTGTCTTTGGGCTATTGCATTGACATAGTCTTCAGTTCACCACGGATTCTTCCTTCTTGTAGCGAGTGGGGCGAGTTCATTGGCTGCCTTGACAAGAGTCTCCTTCAGTTGGTCCCAGCTGTATAGATCTGTATTGTTCAGTCTCTGACTTACTTCTTGACTGTTCTTAAGTCACTCTACTTCAAATCTTATCATTTTGGAGGTTTTGTGTAATCTAGTGTTTCTAGGTTAGAGTCTTATTTTGATCTTTGAGAGGTAGTGGTCTGAGTCCAGATTGGCGCTTCTTAATACCTTCACGTTTTGTATTTCCTTTTGAGATTTTAGCGAAATGACCACATGATGTATCTGGAATTCACCTAGGTTGGTATTAGATGAAATCCAAGTCTTCTGCTTCCTACAAATCTCCTTTATAATCTATTTTATTTATATTATTACGTTAACATTATGAAGGTTATATAATGTTGAAGGTGGTCACAGTGGTGTAATGGTGAACCATCCGCTAGCTTTACATGAGATCCCGGATTCAATCCCCGGCCAAGCCGTGAAAATTTTCACGGAACTATGTTGTGGCCAATTCGTGGGAAGCAAGGGCAAACTACCACGAGTAATTCTGTCTAATAAACATTTCAACTAGTGCCGTTCGGAACTGGCGATAAACTGCTAGATCTCGTATATTTGTAATTCGTTCCATAAGTATGCGCGAAGGGTTACCTAAGCTCTCATAAGCTCTCATAATCTTCATAAGGTGCCGTACTCTCCACGGCACCTTATGAAGATTTAGGTTAAAATAAATTTATAGACTTTACAAAAATGTCTAATAGACATTCTGTGTTCTATTATTTAATGTTCTATTATCTGCAGTAGTATTATTTAATTTTCCAAATATTAACAAGATTTTGACAAAAAAAAATGTGGAACTATATGCATTATCCATCGAGAACTGTAGAACTCTTTTATCAAGAACTGAAATATAACACCAGAACTCTTTAATATGAAAAAAGGGGGATACGTGAAGTTGGGCCCCCAAATCGTTTTCCTCGATTTGTGGAAATTCCCCGTAAATATTGCATCTTTCATGTAAGAACTCTAGAACTCGAAATCTCATTCAAACTTTACTTTTTTACTGATACTTTTTCTAAAATTCGAGGGCCAACTTCATGGGAGTCAAGTTTGTTACTCAAAAAAGCAGTTTATTTTCCCGCAGAACACATAATCAAATTAGGGGTTCATATACAAGGTTATACACCCTTCTCAGAGTTGCAATCGCTCGATACACCCACGTGCTCTTAAAACTCCTTTCGTGTAGTGAGTTACTCCACGTTCATTTGTCCTGTTTTTACTCTGTCCAGTCGCCTGACTTTGTATATCCTGTTAATTTCCTCCACTTGTCTCGGTCTAAAATCTTGCTGCTCCATGCCTCTATCTGTAGATTATTTATATCCTCTAGTACCTGATCCTCCCATCTGCTTTTCCGCCCTCCCTCTTGTAGATTGTAGTTTTGGTGTTGACGACTTGTACTGCGACCTTCGTAGATCTATTGTACCCCAATTGTACCTCTTCCTCAAAACGTTGGTTTACTTACCCATTTAGAGCGGCTCCTAGGATGCCAAGGCCTAGGGTCTTGAGGTGTTTTCTATGTCTGCAGTATTCCGTCAGGACTCCTGTCAGAATTATAAGCTTGTTTCTGTTTAGCTTCAGGCAAGCTTTTGTTCTTTTCTGGTTAACAGATTCCAGCATTACTCTGGATTGTCTCAACCCTGGCAGTTCTTTCCATGTTTTCATCCATTGTTCTCTTATTTCTTCATCTAAACTTTTGTGGATGGTGTTCTGCACTCATACCGCAAAAGGGTTCCGGACCTATAGAGGGACTACTGGATCCCTTGCTTGTTAAGTGATCGGCTTCTTCGTTTCCGTCTATACCAGTGTGTCCTGGTACCCAGATAGCGTTACTTTCTTATCTCTGCTAAGCTTGTTTAGATTTCCCACACAGTCCCATACCAGTTTGGATCTTATAGTGTATGAGCTAATAGCCTTGATGATTACTTGGCTGTCTGACAGGATAGCAATTCGTTTTTGCGATAATTTATCTAGAGGTTTCCCTATTCCTCTGCTAATCTCTGGTCACCTTGTTATCATATTTACCACTCTGCTGTTTTCCATTCGGTTTCTCGACTTAATATTTTCTCCTTTTAGGATGATTTGTATTTCCGAGTTCATTAGACTCTGTGTTCCCTGCAGTGATTCTTTTTAGACCATATATTCTTCTAATAATGTTCCTTTTTAGAAGATTCTTAGCTTTCCCTGTTCAACGTTTGCTAGGTTCAACGTCTCTGCCTCTTAGGTCACTACTACCGGTCTGATTGCTGTTTTGTACAGAACATTAGATGACGCTGATGACATAGCCTTTTGTAGGTGCACTGGTAAGGTAGATTTACATTTCATCTTTTGCTGATTCCCGGTGTTTTTGAGATATTTGTAGCCAATTTTGTCGTTTTGCACGGCTGATTTTGCAAATTTTCCTAATTCCTTGTAGCTAAAACGGGCCGAGTCAGATCTAGTGGATTTGCATTTCTTTAAAAATATGTTTAAGGTTTTCAACTTAATTTTTTTATTTGTGCTTACGCTGTGTTTGTATTTGTACTACGCTCTATATATCGATAGCCATCTGTGGACGCGTTCTGCCTAAACACCACATAGGTTTTCAAGTGAATGGTTTACTAATTATTGTTCATGGAAGCAGCAAATCTGTGCTGATGAGAGATAAATCTCGAAACGCGTCCACAGATGGCTATCCACTTAAGGTATCGGAAAGACATAATCTTAAAAACAATGTTATTTTTATGATTTTTTGTTGAGTGCCATGTAGGTTGACTGAAAGCTATAAAATAACTTACAAATTTCATGTGAGATTTGTTTTGGTAGTCCTAAAATGACTCAATAATTGTTATAGAGCTCCAGTAAGGCTGAATATATTTATATATTCGGACTGTGTTCAGTTTGTTTTAAGTTTGTCCGTTGTTTATTATTATTCCTCGGTATTTGAAGTTGTCTACTATTTCGAACTCGCTGTGCACTTTCCTATGTACACAAGTTTGTTAGATGTGATCTTTATCTCTGCTTACTTCCATGAGCTTGCTTTTTTCCTGGTTTATTTTTATGTTTCTTTTTCCATGTTTTCGAATTGCTTTTTCCATACTTCTCTCTCCTGACTCTGTCTAGCATTGTGATGTTGCATTGATCTGTTTAGGCCACAACTTGTAACATTTTATGAATGAAGGTTCCTTTGAAACCACACTCTCTAATTGCAGTGTCCAGTACCAACATGAATAATGTCATTGATAACCCGTCGCGATTTATTTCGAACCCTTGAGTTATGCCCTCCTGTGTCCTTACCTCTGCTTTAGAGTTCTTCATTGTCATTTCTGATAGTCTCACCAGCTCTGGTATATTTGTGTCTTTCATGGCATTTATTACTTGATCACGCTCCATGCTGCCAAATGCTTGTTTAAAGTTAATAAACATGATTTGTAATTCTATACCATGTTCGCAGCATTTTCCGTTAACTGGCTCACTATGTGTACAGCGTCGAAGGTTGATCTAAAGCCATGTTGCTAGTCTCTCATTTGTGTCTCTGTATATTGCATTAGCTTCTATTTACTAACGTGGTTAGGATCGAGCATACTGCGTTGAGCGCTATTGAGTCGTATGCCTTTTGAAAGTCAACCATAATGGCTGCCCAGGGTCATCCCACTCGGCTCCTATATGAGAGGATTGTCTTGAATATGTTCTTTGCAGAAGCTACTCGTACGCAAACCAGCCTGGTATTCACCTAGTTGGGAGTCTAGCTGTTTGGTGATTCTAGTTTGTAGGGCTTTAGAGAAAATCTTGTAGGTTATAACCAACAAGGAGATCTCCCTCTGCTGTTGTTGAGGTCGCTCTTACTTCCTTTCTTGTGTAGTGTATGGATCACGGCTGAGGTCTATCCCACTGACAAGACCTATGTTCTCCAAATGTCCTAAATGATCTGGGTGATGCTCTGCAGATACTGATCATCTACGTGCTTCCACATTTCTTCAACTATACCATCTTCACCTGGGGCCTTGTTGTTCTTAAGGTCTTTGGTCATCTTCTCTATTTCTTGCCTGTTGGGTGGTACAGAGTCCTGGTTCCTGACAGCGGGCTCGGCGAAAGCAACTCTCTCTTTCGGTTGTTCTGCAGCATTGAGGAGTTTCTGGAAGTATTCTGCAAAGATGTTTGTGCAGTCACGGGAGTTTCTCATCTGACCCTATGAAATGTAGGGTTGGGGACGTGTATGAAGTAGTCTGCTTCTTGAGTCCCTTGTAGAGATATCTTGAATGGTTTTTCTTGAAATCTTCTTCTGTCCGTAGTATTTGAGACCTGTTGTAGTTCCTCTTGGTTTTGCGGATGATGCTTGCTGCTGTTTTTCTTTGCGCCATGACTGCCTGATGGTTGGCGTGGCAACCATCATTAGATTAGATTAGATTAGATTAGATTCCCGACTTCCTCTAAGGGTTTGGCGCACGTCAACCTTAAGGCTTATTGTGCTGTCGGTTGATATCAAACTTGCAGTCCGACGTCTGTGTCACTGACTAGTTTCCTTAGTTTTCCTACAAGTTTGGGTTCCCATGTGTTTTGTTGGTTCCAGTCGAGCTGGTGTCGCATTCGTTCTAGGGCAGGGCATTCGAAGAGTACGTGGTTTGCTGTTTCATCTTCCTCTCCGCAGAGTCTACATAAAGGTTCGTCTCGGTAGATTTTTACTTTATGCATGAATTCTCTAAATCCGCCAGTGCCTGTTAGTAAACTATCTGCTTCGTGTGAGCTTTGTTTAGTTTTAACAGGTCCTTTGCTATATTGGGATTTGGTGAGTCTATTAGCTTCCTGCAATGGGTTGCTTTATCATAGGAGTTCCATCTGAGTTTGTGTTTATTTTTCATCCAATCATTGATCGATGCTCTGGCGCAGGCTTTTTCTATACCTATGCTCGGTTCGGGACCAACTAGTTTCTTGCGGGCACCTTGTTTTGCTAGGTCGTCTGCATGTTCGTTTCCCTCTATACCACTATGCCCGCGAACCCAGATGATTTTTACTGTGTTCTGTTGGCCTAGTGTATGTAGTATTTCCTTGCATTCTTTTATGATTTTTGATTTTGTACTGCAGGCCTCTAGTGCTTTTAGCGCTGCTTGACTATCAGATATAAAATAAATGTTTCTGTTCCGATATTTTTGTCTGTGGCATTCAGTAGCACCCAATAGTAATGCGTGTACTTCTGCTTGGAATATCGTGCAGTGTTCGCCTAGGCTGGCTGATTCCCTAATTTTGGGATTTTTGCTGTACAGGCCCGATCCGGCCCTTCCTTCAAACATTGCACCATCCGTGTAAAAGATTATGTTCTTGTTCGTAGGGGTGGGAAGCTGGTCCGGTTTCCAGCTTGGATCTATGTGTACGGTGAATGATTTTTCGAAATGGAATGACTTGTTGGTACTGTCGGTTCTCATTTCCATCAAAGGTATTCTGACTGCCGTCATGATTTTCGTATGCCCGATCCTACTGGCTGCGATCCATTGACCCGCGCATTGTAGTCGGTATGCCGCCATTCTTGCTTCTCCTTTTAGAAAGATGTCTAATGGCGGTGTATCTAGTATCACGTCTAATGCTAATCCAGAGGTAGTTCTAAAGGCTCCTGTGGTGCATAGATTCGCTAGATGTTGTATCCTGCTTAATTTTGCAACAGCAGTTGATTGTTGTAGTTTAGGCCACCAGGTTACTATGCTGTAGGTTAGTATTGGTCGAACTATAGTTTTGTATAGCCAGTGAGTCAGTTCCGGTTTGAGACCCCATGTGCTACCTATGGCTCGTTTACTTATCATCAGCGTTTGTTTGCATCTGGAGATTGTCTTGTTCATG
The DNA here is from genome assembly GCA_944588485.1 of Phosphuga atrata. Lineage (NCBI taxonomy): Eukaryota > Metazoa > Arthropoda > Insecta > Coleoptera > Silphidae > Phosphuga > Phosphuga atrata. The sequence goes on from OX155907.1 coordinate 7,496,424, forward strand.
TGGGGATTCCATGTTAGTTTGGAATCTAGTGTAAGTCCTAGGTATTTGACTTCGTTGCTCCATTGAACAGGTTTCCCAAATATTGAGATATTGGTTTGGTTTGTGATTTTCTTCCTATTTGTGAAAGGGATCAGGGTGGCTTTCGCAGGGTTGATTCTTAGGTCTCCTGTCGAACACCAGGTCTCTGTAATATTCAAGGCTGCCTTCATGATTTCTTCAACCGTTCTTTGGTGTTTACCTTGAATCAGTATGACGATATCATCGGCATATCCTTGAGTGAAGAACCCTCTTTTGTTAAGGGTGATTAGTAGCTCGTCGACTGTTAGGCACCACAAAAGTGGTGACAGTACGCCGCCTTGGGGGCAACCTCTTGTTGTTGACATGGTTATCTCTTCTTCCAGTAGTTTAACTTTTACAGTTCTGCTGTTAAGCATCGACATGGTTCATCTGGTCGTAGTGTTATCTACGTGGTGATTGACCATTGCGTTTTCTATTGAGATGTAAGATGTGTTATCGAAGGCTCCTTCTATATCTAAGAAAGCACCTAGGGCAACTTCTTTGTTCTCCAAAGTTTTCTCAATTTTACTTACTAACTGGTGTAACGCTGTTTCGCATGACTTTCCTGTTTGGTAAGCGTGTTGGTATGTATGAAGCGGAGATCTAATCAGCGCTTCTTCTCTCCAATGTCTGTCTATCAGTCTTTCTAAGGTTTTTAGAAAGAATGATGTCAGGCTGATTGGTCTATAGGATTTAGCTTCGGCATAGCTAGATTTGCCTGGTTTTGGGATAAATACCACTCTTGTCTCTCTCCAGGTTAATGGAACATGTCCTAGTGCTAGACTTGCTCTAAATAGGTCCTTAAGAGGGTGGAGTATGATATTCATGCCTTTCTGAAGCATTATTGGATATATGCTATCTGTTCCAGGAGATTTGTAGGGGCTGAAGAGTTTGATTGCCCATTTAATTCTCTCTGTTGTGATAATTCTTTTTGCCACATTCCAGTCATCTCTGGTTGCCGTATGGCTTGAGTGGAAAGGAGTGTGGTTTTCAGCAGCCCCTGGAAAATGCGTGCCTACAAGATGTAGCAGTGTTTCACGTTCATTTGCTGTGAAGTTCCCGTCTGCAACCATCATGAGCGACATGTGTTCGGGTTTCCCTTCTTGTGTATTGGTACTATTTCCCTTTTCCCCAATCCAAAGGCATCATTTCTTTTTCCCAGATTTGTGAGAGCAATTTGAATATTCTTTGCCTTAGTTGTTCCCTTCCATGTTTAACTTCTTCCGCGAGAGTGGCCGTATCCTTCTCTGTTGTGTTTTTGTCTGGATTTTTTTCTCTTTCACTGTCTCTTCCTGCATTTTCGTCAGTTAATACATTTTCAAAGTGATTTCTCCATTCCATGCCGCTTATGTTTGTTGTCGTTCTTTTACAGTTTTGTTTCTTTATGTGTCTGTATAGTTTTGTGTTATTTTTATTGTGTTAATATTAAATAGTAACATTTTTATCTTTCCTTCAAAAATTATAATTTCTAGGAAATCATTGTATACATATCGTCAACAAAGTTGACATCATTAGTATAACTAATCTTTCTATATTTTTCTATAAAATCTTTCTATAAAAAACTATAAATTTATAATATATAAATGTTAAAACCCGAGGTAATTGTTCAAGCTTCTCTAGTGCTACACCTAGACCTAAACCTATACTATTAGGTTCCGGCCCCTCTACTCTTCTTAGTGCGGCAGCACCAACCAGACGCACCTGGTTTCATCTTAGCATCAGCTCTGCAGAGACGAATGAGGCGCTGTTACTGTCATTTATCAAAAACACCTTAAATATTCAAGACTGCATTTGCAAATGCCTACTTTCTGGCAGTAGATATTCCACGTTCAAGATTGGTTTGAAGGAGCCTGATGTTGCCTATTTCCTGGATCCAGTGAAGCGGCCATACAATGTTGCTATCAGAGAATTCGTGTATATACCTAGATTGAGATCCCTCCGTGTCCATACTAATTCCGGTGCCTTTTTGTCTAAGACCTCTGGTGCTACCAAGGTAGATGACAGTCATAGGGACAATCCACCTCCTCCTTTTTTAGGAGGACCCATTCTTGCCTGACCGAATTTATGTTCAGTGCTTACTATCAAAATGTAAGTGGGCTCAACACAAAGTTTGACTTAATTTACCCTGCAATGTGTGATGTTGATTTTGACTTTGTCTTTCTAACGGAAACTTGGCTTAATGACTGTGTAATGAACAGTGAATTTATGCCGTCCTATTTTACGACTCTCAGATCTGATCGCAATTTTTCCAAATCGGGTCTCACCAGAGGTGGTGGAGTACTTATCGCCGCAAATAATAAGCGTTTTAATCTGAACCCGGTTGACACGGCTATTTTTTCCGAATTATTTCATACCATTGATATTGTTGCGTGCACCTGTTTGATAGTCTCCCTTAAGTGCTTGCTTGTATGAGTCTATATTACCCCCAGTACCTTTACTTCAACCTTCGAGTCGTTCTTTGAGTACCTTGAGGTAGCAATAATGTCTGGCAATTACGATATCATTGTAATAGCTGGTGATTTCAATCTTTCTCAGAACATTTCCGCGCACGGGAAATCTTCTGCGGTTGATAATTTTATGTCTCTCTGTAATCTTAAGCAAGTGAACACTATCAAGAATTCGGGTAATAATATGCTGGATTTTGTTTTTAGCAACCTGACGGCGGTTATTAACAGGGAACAGTGCCCTGTAGTCCCTAAGGATATCCATCATCCTGCCCTAATGGCATATTTTACCATTCCTCCTATTCAAGGCATCTCTAAGTTTGTGTGCAATAGGAAGTTACTTCCATGCAGCAAAGCCTATAATTTTCGACGCGCCGATCTCCCCACCCATTACCTTTACCTTAATAATGCTAACTTCACCTTTCCTGATGAGCGGATCAAGTCATCGAATGAACTTTTGGACTCTTTTTACTTCAGCCTTTATGCAGTTCTCGATATATCTGTTCCTAAGTTCTCCTCTCACAGATCCACCTATCCCAAATGGTTTTCACCCGCAAGCATTGATGGACTTCGTATGAAACGTGCTCTACATTGTGCCTACAAGAAATCCAGATCTACTCTTGACTACTCTGAACGCGTCAGGTCGCTGGTTAAGTCTCAAATTAAATCTGCATTCACTAACTTTATCTCGGATTCAGCTAATAATATCTCAAAAGATCCGAAAAGTTTTTGGTCATTAGTTAAGGCTCAGAAGTGTCTAAGCCGAATTCCAGGTGAAATGTCTTTGGGTGGTGCTACCTTGAACACTCCGCAGTCTATAGTAGATGGTTTTGCAAGCTACTTGCAAGGGAGTTTATAGAACATCGTCCCTCTTTACGAGTCAATCAGATATCTCTGGTCTCAACATCCCTCTGATCAGTCTTACTAGAGTCACGGAGGATGAGGTTCTATCAACTCTCAAGCAGGCCAAGTGTAGCTTGACCAGCGGAGCGGATCTTTTTCCATCTTTCTTACTTCGTGACTGTGCGCATATTTTTGCACCTCCACTGACTACTTTATTCAACAAAATTCTCCTTGAAGGTAAATTTCCAGCTTTTTGAAAATCCTCAAAGATTTGCCCAATACACAAATCTGGCCTTTTGACCGACATTTCATATTATCGTCCCATATCCCTACATTCCAACTTCTCCAAAATATTCGAATCCATCGTTTTTAACTCAATCTTTCCCCGTATTAAGCATCTTGTTTCCACGAATCAGCATGGGTTCATGAAGGGTCGTTTCACGGTCACCAATCTTGTAGCCTTCGCTGAGTATGCTACTCCAGTTGTTGCAAGTAGGAGGAAGGTGGACTGTATTTATACAGACTTCACCAAGCCGTTCGATAGCGTTGATCATGCTGTCATTGTAAACAAGCTGCATTGCTTTGGCCTTGACGGCAAACTTATAGCTTTATTTTTCTCTTACCTTGAGGATAGGACGCAGTTTGTATCTCATATCGGTTTTTCATCAGCTTTGTAGCCTCTTCCGGTGTTCCTCAGGAATCCATCCTCAGGCCCATGTTATTCAATATGTTCATTAATGACTTGAGCGCCTCTCTATCTTCCCTTCATTTACGTTTTGCTGACGACCTTAAAATCTTCTCGGCTGTCATGAACCCTGATGACTGTCATCTTTTGCAAACTAGTCTAAACACCTTAGGGGAATGTTGTGAAGTCAACAAGTTGGACCTTTTTGTTACCTTTTCTAGACTCCAGCAACCGATTGAGAGCAGGTATTCTTTATCTAACGTCAGCCTTGATCCCTGTGAGTCAGTCAAAGATCTGGGGATTATTTTCGATTGTCAGCTTTCGTTTGTCCAACACATACTATCTTCAGTCAAGAAGGCTGCAAGGGCTCTTGGATTCATTATCCGTAATTCTCGCAATTTTAATAATAACTTGGCTCTGAGGGTGCTTTACTACAGTTTTGTGAGATCTGTTTTGGAGTATGGATCCATCATTTGGGACCCTCACTTTAAAAAGCACATTACTGCTCTGGAAGTTATTCAGAGGAAAATTCTCAAATTCCTCTGGTTTAAAACGTTCGGCGGTCCTCCGGTGCTTCACGTCGATCACCCTTTGCTGCTGGCTGAGCTTGGGTTTAAATCACTTAAATTTCGTAGAACTCTGGTCAGGTCTTTCTATTTAAGGCAGTTCACAGTATCTTTGACGCCCCCGAGATTGTCAATCAACTAAACTGTCTAGTGCCAAGAGCTGCTAGTTGTCAGTCTGCCTCTTTCTATATTCATACATCGGGTGGTCCTATTTCCTTGAACCCACCTCTCAATAGCTTATGCTCCATCCATAACTCGTTGAGCTCTGATTGTGACATTTTTGGTAAGCTCAAAGCCTTTAAAGCAAGTGTTGTTAATTGCCTGACGAATTGTCCTATTCTTCACGACCATGTCTACGTGTCGGTTTGATCTTTAAGCATACCTAAGCGCATTGTTTGTGTATTTTATTTTGTTCTTTATTATTTTGTATTATATTTTTGTTTTATTTCTGGTTGATTATGCTGTTTTTTTTATGTTATTATAACGTACTGTAATTTTGTGATAATTTAATAATGTAATGTAATCTCTGTAATTGGTTCAAAATGTTGGGCAATGATCGAATAAATAAATAAATAAAAATAAAATAAAAAATAATTTATAAATACTATAAATTTTTTAAAAACTACCTCAAGGGCAAACACCACGACTGACATTGGCGACGACGACCATTGTGTTAATGTTCATTACTTCCTCCAGCCATTTTATCTTCTTTGTTTTTTATTAATTTAGTCCTTCCCTTCCTAATTGTCTGGTATTTCCTATAGTCTGTCCCGCTTCCTGTTCTTAACCATATTATTCTCGCGGTTTTCTTTATCAGTGGCAATCCCTTACAGTCTTCGTCGAACCATACTCTTTTTATGTAGTTTTTATCCCTACGACTTGATAATATAAATAAAAGCGCCCAGAAGAATGAGCCTGTCATGTTTTGGGGTTGACTCGCATATCTTTCCTAGTACGTTTCCTTGTAAATTGGGCGATAAGTAATTTTTATTTCAAGCTATTTCATAGAATGTTATAAAAAAATTCATAATCGTATTTATGGGGCTAATATAGCCGGTCGAAAACTTGAATTTTTGAGGTTAATAGAGCCGGTGATTGGTCGACAACATTATATTCTTAATCCTCTTTATAACACATGTGTAAAAAAATAATTTTGATTAAAGTTATCAATTGCAGTAATGTCATTAATAATAATAATATTTATTGCAACATGAAAATGTAACAAAAGGCTACCGAGCTGGAGGTATTTCCGCCAAACTGGTACTATTTCATGTAATTTTTACGTCACATATTTCAGCATATTTCATGCGGATACAAAAATCTTTTTAAATAAAATGGATTTATGCGGCATTCAGATAATCCTTTTTAAGCTTCGCTTGCATATTTTATATCATTGCTGAATTGTGGTATAAAATCAATGGTGGATTGCGAAAAGGATTTGAATATTCTACCGCCTTCTATTCGAGAAAAACGGATTATAAGATTTTTATCTAAAGTGGATTGTATGGTAAGGTAGTATTTATATTATTATATGTACTTATAGATCTCTCCTTTTTATTAACTTTAAAATAAAAAGGGAAAAATCTAAAAAAAAATGTGAATTTGTTCCTTGTGGAAATATATTACATTTAATTAATAAAGGACTGACAATGTCAATTAAAACGATTGAAAGGCATATACAAAAGGATAATAATTATAGTCGCAAAATGTCTGAAAATGAATGCTTTTACGTTATGCTCATGAAATACATTTTGTTGACAGAATATCTATATTCAAATACATTTGGATTATGTATTGTATATTTGCTGCAATTACAATAATACAAGGATAGAAAAGTTTTTAATTACTAAAACATAATAAAGGTTAAATTCTCTTATAAAAAAAAAAAAAGTTGCAATCTTTGTTTGTATTTATAATAATTACTATATTTCAAACAGACTATAATCTTCTTTATTGTGGTATAAAATCAATGGTGGATGGTGAAACGCATTTGAATATTCTTCCGCCTTGTATTAGTGAAAATTGTATTATACGATTTTTATCTAAAGTGGATTGTATGGTGAGGCAGTATTTATATAATTATCTTTTTCCTTTTTTATAAACCCGAAAATAAAATCTATACACAAAACATGTTTCATTGTTCGTTGTGGAAATGAACTACATTTAATTAAAAAGAACTGACAATGTCCACTAAAGTGATTAAAAGGTATAAATAAAAGCATATAATTATAGACGGGACCAGTCTAAAAATTATTACTTTTACGTTATACTAATGACATAAATTTTATTGTACTTTCCTAATAGGATATCTATATTCAATTACATTTCGATTATGTTAAGAAACTAATTGAAATACTGAGTTGAGGCAATTACAATAATACAAGGATAAAATAGTTTTTAATTACTAAACCATATTAAAGGTTAAATTATGTTAATTAAAAAAAATAATAAAGTTACAATCTCTGTTTGTATTTATGAATATTAATATATTTCAAATATAAAAGTATCTTCTTTAAAGAACAGTCTGTTTAGTCTTGTGTGTCTAGTCTTGTCTGTCTAGTCTTGTCTGTCTAGTCTTGTCTGTCTAGTCTTATCTGTCTAGTCTTGTCTGTCTAGTCTTGTCTGTCTAGTCTTGTCTGTCTAGTCTTGTCTGTCTAGTCTTGTCTGTCTAGTCTTGTCTGTCTAGTCTTGTCTGTCTAGTCTTGTCTGTCTAGTCTTGTCTGTCTAGTCTTGTCTGTCTAGTCTTGTCTGTCTAGTCTTGTCTGTCTAGTCTTGTCTGTCTAGTCTTGTCTGTCTAGTCTTGTCTGTCTAGTCTTGTCTGTCTAGTCTTGTCTGTCTAGTCTTGTCTGTCTAGTCTTGTCTGTCTAGTCTTGTCTGTCTAGTCTTGTCTGTCTAGTCTTGTCTGTCTAGTCTTGTCTGTCTAGTCTTGTCTGTCTAGTCTTGTCTGTCTAGTCTTGTCTGTCTAGTCTTGTCTGTCTAGTCTTGTCTGTCTAGTCTTGTCTGTCTAGTCTTGTCTGTCTAGTCTTGTCTGTCTAGTCTTGTCTGTCTAGTCTTGTCTGTCTAGTCTTGTCTGTCTAGTCTTGTCTGTCTAGTCTTGTCTGTCTAGTCTTGTCTGTCTAGTCTTGTCTGTCTAGTCTTGTCTGTCTAGTCTTGTCTGTCTAGTCTTGTCTGTCTAGTCTTGTCTGTCTAGTCTTGTCTGTCTAGTCTTGTCTGTCTAGTCTTGTCTGTCTAGTCTTGTCTGTCTAGTCTTGTCTGTCTAGTCTTGTCTGTCTAGTCTTGTCTGTCTAGTCTTGTCTGTCTAGTCTTGTCTGTCTAGTCTTGTCTGTCTAGTCTTGTCTGTCTAGTCTTGTCTGTCTAGTCTTGTCTGTCTAGTCTTGTCTGTCTAGTCTTGTCTGTCTAGTCTTGTCTGTCTAGTCTTGTCTGTCTAGTCTTGTCTGTCTAGTCTTGTCTGTCTAGTCTTGTCTGTCTAGTCTTGTCTGTCTAGTCTTGTCTGTCTAGTCTTGTCTGTCTAGTCTTGTCTGTCTAGTCTTGTCTGTCTAGTCTTGTCTGTCTAGTCTTGTCTGTCTAGTCTTGTCTGTCTAGTCTTGTCTGTCTAGTCTTGTCTGTCTAGTCTTGTCTGTCTAGTCTTGTCTGTCTAGTCTTGTCTGTCTAGTCTTGTCTGTCTAGTCTTGTCTGTCTAGTCTTGTCTGTCTAGTCTTGTCTGTCTAGTCTTGTCTGTCTAGTCTTGTCTGTCTAGTCTTGTCTGTCTAGTCTTGTCTGTCTAGTCTTGTCTGTCTAGTCTTGTCTGTCTAGTCTTGTCTGTCTAGTCTTGTCTGTCTAGTCTTGTCTGTCTAGTCTTGTCTGTCTAGTCTTGTCTGTCTAGTCTTGTCTGTCTAGTCTTGTCTGTCTAGTCTTGTCTGTCTAGTCTTGTCTGTCTAGTCTTGTCTGTCTAGTCTTGTCTGTCTAGTCTTGTCTGTCTAGTCTTGTCTGTCTAGTCTTGTCTGTCTAGTCTTGTCTGTCTAGTCTTGTCTGTCTAGTCTTGTCTGTCTAGTCTTGTCTGTCTAGTCTTGTCTGTCTAGTCTTGTCTGTCTAGTCTTGTCTGTCTAGTCTTGTCTGTCTAGTCTTGTCTGTCTAGTCTTGTCTGTCTAGTCTTGTCTGTCTAGTCTTGTCTGTCTAGTCTTGTCTGTCTAGTCTTGTCTGTCTAGTCTTGTCTGTCTAGTCTTGTCTGTCTAGTCTTGTCTGTCTAGTCTTGTCTGTCTAGTCTTGTCTGTCTAGTCTTGTCTGTCTAGTCTTGTCTGTCTAGTCTTGTCTGTCTAGTCTTGTCTGTCTAGTCTTGTCTGTCTAGTCTTGTCTGTCTAGTCTTGTCTGTCTAGTCTTGTCTGTCTAGTCTTGTCTGTCTAGTCTTGTCTGTCTAGTCTTGTCTGTCTAGTCTTGTCTGTCTAGTCTTGTCTGTCTAGTCTTGTCTGTCTAGTCTTGTCTGTCTAGTCTTGTCTGTCTAGTCTTGTCTGTCTAGTCTTGTCTGTCTAGTCTTGTCTGTCTAGTCTTGTCTGTCTAGTCTTGTCTGTCTAGTCTTGTCTGTCTAGTCTTGTCTGTCTAGTCTTGTCTGTCTAGTCTTGTCTGTCTAGTCTTGTCTGTCTAGTCTTGTCTGTCTAGTCTTGTCTGTCTAGTCTTGTCTGTCTAGTCTTGTCTGTCTAGTCTTGTCTGTCTAGTCTTGTCTGTCTAGTCTTGTCTGTCTAGTCTTGTCTGTCTAGTCTTGTCTGTCTAGTCTTGTCTGTCTAGTCTTGTCTGTCTAGTCTTGTCTGTCTAGTCTTGTCTGTCTAGTCTTGTCTGTCTAGTCTTGTCTGTCTAGTCTTGTCTGTCTAGTCTTGTCTGTCTAGTCTTGTCTGTCTAGTCTTGTCTGTCTAGTCTTGTCTGTCTAGTCTTGTCTGTCTAGTCTTGTCTGTCTAGTCTTGTCTGTCTAGTCTTGTCTGTCTAGTCTTGTCTGTCTAGTCTTGTCTGTCTAGTCTTGTCTGTCTAGTCTTGTCTGTCTAGTCTTGTCTGTCTAGTCTTGTCTGTCTAGTCTTGTCTGTCTAGTCTTGTCTGTCTAGTCTTGTCTGTCTAGTCTTGTCTGTCTAGTCTTGTCTGTCTAGTCTTGTCTGTCTAGTCTTGTCTGTCTAGTCTTGTCTGTCTAGTCTTGTCTGTCTAGTCTTGTCTGTCTAGTCTTGTCTGTCTAGTCTTGTCTGTCTAGTCTTGTCTGTCTAGTCTTGTCTGTCTAGTCTTGTCTGTCTAGTCTTGTCTGTCTAGTCTTGTCTGTCTAGTCTTGTCTGTCTAGTCTTGTCTGTCTAGTCTTGTCTGTCTAGTCTTGTCTGTCTAGTCTTGTCTGTCTAGTCTTGTCTGTCTAGTCTTGTCTGTCTAGTCTTGTCTGTCTAGTCTTGTCTGTCTAGTCTTGTCTGTCTAGTCTTGTCTGTCTAGTCTTGTCTGTCTAGTCTTGTCTGTCTAGTCTTGTCTGTCTAGTCTTGTCTGTCTAGTCTTGTCTGTCTAGTCTTGTCTGTCTAGTCTTGTCTGTCTAGTCTTGTCTGTCTAGTCTTGTCTGTCTAGTCTTGTCTGTCTAGTCTTGTCTGTCTAGTCTTGTCTGTCTAGTCTTGTCTGTCTAGTCTTGTCTGTCTAGTCTTGTCTGTCTAGTCTTGTCTGTCTAGACTTGTCTGTCTAGTCTTGTCTGTCTAGTCTTGTCTGTCTAGTCTTGTCTGTCTAGTCTTGTCTGTCTAGTCTTGTCTGTCTAGTCTTGTCTGTCTGCTAGTCTTGTCTGTCTAGTCTTGTCTGTCTAGTCTTGTCTGTCTAGTCTTGTCTGTCTAGTCTTGTCTGTCTAGTCTTGTCTGTCTAGTCTTGTCTGTCTAGTCTTGTCTGTCTAGTCTTGTCTGTCTAGTCTTGTCTGTCTAGTCTTGTCTGTCTAGTCTTGTCTGTCTAGTCTTGTCTGTCTAGTCTTGTCTGTCTAGTCTTGTCTGTCTAGTCTTGTCTGTCTAGTCTTGTCTGTCTAGTCTTGTCTGTCTAGTCTTGTCTGTCTAGTCTTGTCTGTCTAGTCTTGTCTGTCTAGTCTTGTCTGTCTAGTCTTGTCTGTCTAGTCTTGTCTGTCTAGTCTTGTCTGTCTAGTCTTGTCTGTCTAGTCTTGTCTGTCTAGTCTTGTCTGTCTAGTCTTGTCTGTCTAGTCTTGTCTGTCTAGTCTTGTCTGTCTAGTCTTGTCTGTCTAGTCTTGTCTGTCTAGTCTTGTCTGTCTAGTCTTGTCTGTCTAGTCTTGTCTGTCTAGTCTTGTCTGTCTAGTCTTGTCTGTCTAGTCTTGTCTGTCTAGTCTTGTCTGTCTAGTCTTGTCTGTCTAGTCTTGTCTGTCTAGTCTTGTCTGTCTAGTCTTGTCTGTCTAGTCTTGTCTGTCTAGTCTTGTCTGTCTAGTCTTGTCTGTCTAGTCTTGTCTGTCTAGTCTTGTCTGTCTAGTCTTGTCTGTCTAGTCTTGTCTGTCTAGTCTTGTCTGTCTAGTCTTGTCTGTCTAGTCTTGTCTGTCTAGTCTTGTCTGTCTAGTCTTGTCTGTCTAGTCTTGTCTGTCTAGTCTTGTCTGTCTAGTCTTGTCTGTCTAGTCTTGTCTGTCTAGTCTTGTCTGTCTAGTCTTGTCTGTCTAGTCTTGTCTGTCTAGTCTTGTCTGTCTAGTCTTGTCTGTCTAGTCTTGTCTGTCTAGTCTTGTCTGTCTAGTCTTGTCTGTCTAGTCTTGTCTGTCTAGTCTTGTCTGTCTAGTCTTGTCTGTCTAGTCTTGTCTGTCTAGTCTTGTCTGTCTAGTCTTGTCTGTCTAGTCTTGTCTGTCTAGTCTTGTCTGTCTAGTCTTGTCTGTCTAGTCTTGTCTGTCTAGTCTTGTCTGTCTAGTCTTGTCTGTCTAGTCTTGTCTGTCTAGTCTTGTCTGTCTAGTCTTGTCTGTCTAGTCTTGTCTGTCTAGTCTTGTCTGTCTAGTCTTGTCTGTCTAGTCTTGTCTGTCTAGTCTTGTCTGTCTAGTCTTGTCTGTCTAGTCTTGTCTGTCTAGTCTTGTCTGTCTAGTCTTGTCTGTCTAGTCTTGTCTGTCTAGTCTTGTCTGTCTAGTCTTGTCTGTCTAGTCTTGTCTGTCTAGTCTTGTCTGTCTAGTCTTGTCTGTCTAGTCTTGTCTGTCTAGTCTTGTCTGTCTAGTCTTGTCTGTCTAGTCTTGTCTGTCTAGTCTTGTCTGTCTAGTCTTGTCTGTCTAGTCTTGTCTGTCTAGTCTTGTCTGTCTAGTCTTGTCTGTCTAGTCTTGTCTGTCTAGTCTTGTCTGTCTAGTCTTGTCTGTCTAGTCTTGTCTGTCTAGTCTTGTCTGTCTAGTCTTGTCTGTCTAGTCTTGTCTGTCTAGTCTTGTCTGTCTAGTCTTGTCTGTCTAGTCTTGTCTGTCTAGTCTTGTCTGTCTAGTCTTGTCTGTCTAGTCTTGTCTGTCTAGTCTTGTCTGTCTAGTCTTGTCTGTCTAGTCTTGTCTGTCTAGTCTTGTCTGTCTAGTCTTGTCTGTCTAGTCTTGTCTGTCTAGTCTTGTCTGTCTAGTCTTGTCTGTCTAGTCTTGTCTGTCTAGTCTTGTCTGTCTAGTCTTGTCTGTCTAGTCTTGTCTGTCTAGTCTTGTCTGTCTAGTCTTGTCTGTCTAGTCTTGTCTGTCTAGTCTTGTCTGTCTAGTCTTGTCTGTCTAGTCTTGTCTGTCTAGTCTTGTCTGTCTAGTCTTGTCTGTCTAGTCTTGTCTGTCTAGTCTTGTCTGTCTAGTCTTGTCTGTCTAGTCTTGTCTGTCTAGTCTTGTCTGTCTAGTCTTGTCTGTCTAGTCTTGTCTGTCTAGTCTTGTCTGTCTAGTCTTGTCTGTCTAGTCTTGTCTGTCTAGTCTTGTCTGTCTAGTCTTGTCTGTCTAGTCTTGTCTGTCTAGTCTTGTCTGTCTAGTCTTGTCTGTCTAGTCTTGTCTGTCTAGTCTTGTCTGTCTAGTCTTGTCTGTCTAGTCTTGTCTGTCTAGTCTTGTCTGTCTAGTCTTGTCTGTCTAGTCTTGTCTGTCTAGTCTTGTCTGTCTAGTCTTGTCTGTCTAGTCTTGTCTGTCTAGTCTTGTCTGTCTAGTCTTGTCTGTCTAGTCTTGTCTGTCTAGTCTTGTCTGTCTAGTCTTGTCTGTCTAGTCTTGTCTGTCTAGTCTTGTCTGTCTAGTCTTGTCTGTCTAGTCTTGTCTGTCTAGTCTTGTCTGTCTAGTCTTGTCTGTCTAGTCTTGTCTGTCTAGTCTTGTCTGTCTAGTCTTGTCTGTCTAGTCTTGTCTGTCTAGTCTTGTCTGTCTAGTCTTGTCTGTCTAGTCTTGTCTGTCTAGTCTTGTCTGTCTAGTCTTGTCTGTCTAGTCTTGTCTGTCTAGTCTTGTCTGTCTAGTCTTGTCTGTCTAGTCTTGTCTGTCTAGTCTTGTCTGTCTAGTCTTGTCTGTCTAGTCTTGTCTGTCTAGTCTTGTCTGTCTAGTCTTGTCTGTCTAGTCTTGTCTGTCTAGTCTTGTCTGTCTAGTCTTGTCTGTCTAGTCTTGTCTGTCTAGTCTTGTCTGTCTAGTCTTGTCTGTCTAGTCTTGTCTGTCTAGTCTTGTCTGTCTAGTCTTGTCTGTCTAGTCTTGTCTGTCTAGTCTTGTCTGTCTAGTCTTGTCTGTCTAGTCTTGTCTGTCTAGTCTTGTCTGTCTAGTCTTGTCTGTCTAGTCTTGTCTGTCTAGTCTTTGTCTGTCCTAGTCTTGTCTGTCTAGTCTTGTCTGTCTAGTCTTGTCTGTCTAGTTCTTGTCTGTCTAGTCTTGTCTGTCTAGTCTTGTCTGTCTAGTCTTGTCTGTCTAGTCTTGTCTGTCTAGTCTTGTCTGTCTAGTCTTGTCTGTCTAGTCTTGTCTGTCTAGTCTTGTCTGTCTAGTCTTGTCTGTCTAGTCTTGTCTGTCTAGTCTTGTCTGTCTAGTCTTGTCTGTCTAGTCTTGTCTGTCTAGTCTTGTCTGTCTAGTCTTGTCTGTCTAGTCTGTCTGTCTAGTCTTGTCTGTCTAGTCTTGTCTGTCTAGTCTTGTCTGTCTAGTCTTGTCTGTCTAGTCTGTCTGTCTAGTCTTGTCTGTCTAGTCTTGTTGTCTAGTCTTGTCTGTCTAGTCTTGTCTGTCTAGTCTTGTCTGTCTAGTCTTGTCTGTCTAGTCTTGTCTGTCTAGTCTTGTCTGTCTAGTCTTGTCTGTCTAGTCTTGTCTGTCTAGTCTTGTCTGTCTAGTCTTGTCTGTCTAGTCTTGTCTGTCTAGTCCTTGTCTGTCTAGTCTTGTCTGTCTAGTCTTGTCTGTCTAGTCTTGTCTGTCTAGTCTTGTCTGTCTAGTCTTGTCTGTCTAGTCTTGTCTGTCTAGTCTTGTCTGTCTAGTCTTGTCTGTCTAGTCTTGTCTGTCTAGTCTTGTCTGTCTAGTCTTGTCTGTCTAGTCTTGTCTGTCTAGTCTTGTCTGTCTAGTCTTGTCTGTCTAGTCTTGTCTGTCTAGTCTTGTCTGTCTAGTCTTGTCTGTCTAGTCTTGTCTGTCTAGTCTTGTCTGTCTAGTCTTGTCTGTCTAGTCTTGTCTGTCTAGTCTTGTCTGTCTAGGCTTGTCTGTCTAGTCTTGTCTGTCTAGTCTGTCTAGTCTGTCTAGTCTGTCTAGTCTGTCTAGTCTGTCTAGTCTGTCTAGTCTGTCTAGTCTGTCTAGTCTGTCTAGTCTGTCTAGTCTGTCTAGTCTGTCTAGTCTGTCTAGTCTTGTCTGTCTAGTCTTGTCTGTCTAGTCTTGTCAATCTAGTCTTGTCTATCTAGTCTTGTCTGTCTAGTCTTGTCTGTCTAGTCTTGTCTGTCTAGTCTGTCTAGTCTTGTCTGTCATGCAAAGAGAGTAGTCATGCAAAATAAATATAAGCTGAAGGGGTCTGATATTTTTATCCAAGACGATCTTACTAAGAAAGAACGGGAAATTCAAAATTTGCGTCAGAAAGCAAAGATTCTAAAAGATAGAGGGCACCAAGTGAAGATCGGTTATAAGAAGATAGAAGAAGATAGAGTCACAGAAGATTATGCAAAAAAACTAAGGTGTAGCAAGCCAGGTGCGGGAAGGGAGAAAAAGGGCAGAAGAATTATAATTTTAGTTTGGAACGTGGCAGGATTACTAAGGAAACTGAGAATAGGAGAGGAAGAATTTTGGGCGTTCTTGTCTGATCTCCAAGTTTCTAACTTAGTGGAAACTTGGACAAAACAAGAGGAATGGGAGGAGTGCATTAAGAGGTTGCCGGAAGGCTATAGATGGAGAACTTCGGAAGGGCAAAAGGTGGAATAGTAACAGGGGTGGACAAGGCTCTCAGGGAAAAAGCTTCCGCAGATATACCCAGAAGAGAAAAAGATACGGCGAAAGATATGTGTGAAGGTCTGGTAATGAGGGAAATAGAAATTGAAGGGCAATGGTGGGGGGTGACGACGGTGTATAATAATAATAGATCTATGGAAATACAACAAAAAATAGAAGATTGGCAAAGGGAACACGAAAAACTGCTGATAGGAGGAGACTGGAATGTAAGAATTGGGGAAGGGCAGCCGATGGGAATTAGCAGTAGTGGAGGTGAAATTACGAGGAAATCTAAGGATAAAGTAATGAATGCTCAAGGAAAGCGGTGGTTGGAGTGGGTGAAGAAAAACCAATGGGAAGTGCTAAATGGGTGCTGTATAGGAGACTGGGACGGGGAATTTACTTTTGTGGGAGGTAGTGGTGAATCCGTTATTGACCTAGTGGTGGCAAATGAGAATTCAATGGAGTCAATAGAAAGTATGAGGATTGGTATTAGAGGGGACTCCGATCATATGCCGGTAATTCTGACCCTGAAAGAAAAACACGAAACAAGGGGAAGTGACGAAAGGATAATATATAAATGGGATCAGCCCGCACAAGAAATATATGCAACGAGGTTAGCAAAAGTTGATTGGAAAAACCTCAAAGATTTGACAGAAATAACGCATTGTATGCGAGCGTCAATGGTGGCAAAAACTATGAAGATAACTGGAACCAAATCCACATGGTTTGATGAAGAATGCAGGAAAGAAAAGAAAAAGCTCTGGGAGGTGATAAACAGACGGAGAGAAGGAAAGGGAATCAAAGAAGAAATAAGAAACAAAAACAGAAGCTTGAGAAAGTTAGGAAGACAAAAAAAGAAGATGGGGAAAAGAAAAGGGTGGAAGAGATATCAAACATGAATAATGAATCGGAGCTGTGGCGGTTCCTAAGGAAAAACGGAGGTCGAGAATAAGGAGTGACAGACTTTGTGTCTTTGAGATAGATTTGAAATTTGAGATAGAGGATTAGAAACTGAGTTAGTAGGAGGGGGG